>CATIWC010003307.1:0-129499 GCA_948472305.1 Vicia faba
AGATTGGAGTAAAGAAGAAGATGAGTTAGCCCTGGTAAATTCCAAAGCCTTAAATGCCTTGTTCAATGGAATTGATAGAAACATTTTCAGACTAGTACATCAATATGAACTGGCCAAGGAAGTTTGGGACACTCTCAAAACTACCCATGAGGGCACTTCCAAAGTGAAAATGTCAAGGCTTCAGATGTTGACTACCAAGTTTGAGAATCTAAAAATGATGGAAGATGAAACCATTCATGACTTTCACATGAACATCTTGGAGATTGCCAACACCTCAGGAGCACTGGGAGAAAAAATGGCAGAAGAAAAATTGGTGAGAAAGATTCACAGATCCTTGCCTAAAAGATTTGCAATGAAGGTAACTGCCATAGAAGAAGCCCAGGACATCAGCAAGTTGAAAGTGGATGAACTTATTGGGTCTCTTCAGACTTTTGAGATGGGGATCACTGATAATGGTGACAAGAAGAACAAGAGCATAGCACTTGTATCCAACACTGATGTTGAAAACAAGGAGGATGAAGAAGAAAATATTTCAGAAGCTATAGCCATGCTTGGAAGACAGTTCAACAAGCTCATCAAAAGAATGGATCCAAAGTCAAGGTCTAATGTTCATAACATTCCCTCTGACATTGACAGTTCCAGCAGAAAACCAAGGTCAGAAGAGAAGGGAAACCAAGGCAGAGGAATTCAATGCCATGTTTGTGAAGGATATGGGCATATTCGAGCTGAATGTCCTACCTTTCTTAAGAAACAAAAGAAAGGAAGGACTGTTACTTGGTCTGACTGTGATTCAGAAAGTAATTCTGAAGAAGAATCTGCCAAACTAGTTACTGCTCTAACTGGTGTTTGTACCTCTGAAAGTGACATTAGTGATGAAGAGGTGACTTTTGAAGAACTGGCTGATACTTACAAGAAATTGTGTATCAGAAGTACTGAAGTCTGTGTGCAGAATGAGAAACAATCAAAACTCATCATAAAGCTGGAGGCTGAAAAAAGGGCAAACCTTGAAACTATAAGTCATCTAGAAGGGGAAGTTCAATTGCTGAACTCGCAACTGAATCAAATGACCAAATCTGTCAAGATGCTGACCAATGGAACAGACAAATTGGAAGAGATCCTTCAGGTTGGACAAAATGTGGGAAATAAATCTGGACTAGGATTTATGGAAGCAAAGAAATCTGGTACAGATAAGAAGATCAGGCCTGATAAGCAAATGTCAAAACAGATGTCTCAACATATCTCTCAACATCAGGAACAGAGACATATGAAGAAAAGGTACCAAAGATGGAGATGCCATCATTGTGGGAGATATGGCCATATAAAGCCCTTCTGCTTCAGATTGCATGGATACCCTAATCAGAACTCAGGTGTCAAACCTAAGTCTAAAAAGGTACCACATGCTCCTAAATGGAAGAAAAAGGCTACTGCCCTGATAGCCCACACTTCCCTGAGGGTCTCTGCAAAGGAAGACTGGTACTTTGACAGTGGATGTTCCAGACACATGACTGGAATCAAGAACCTCCTCAATAATGTTAAGCCTCACACCACCAGTTTTGTGACCTTTGGAGATGGTGCTAAAGGTGAAATCAAAGGAGTTGGTGATTTGGACTGCCCTGGAGTTCCAAGTCTGAATGAAGTACTGCTGGTAAAAGGGCTGACTGCTAATCTCATTAGTATCAGTCAATTGTGTGATCTAGGATTCAAGGTAAATTTCTCAAAATCTGAATGCCTTGTAATCAATGACAAACAAGAAATTGTAATGAAAGGAGTCAGATCTAAAGACAACTGTTACTTGTGGGAGCCTGAGAACACTAATTTCTCCTCTGTGTGTTCCATTGCAAAAGAAGAAAAAGAGGTGAAACTGTGGCACCAAAAACTTGGCCATCTTTATCTAAGAGGAATGAAAAGGATTATCTCCATGGAGGCAGTCAGAGGGATTCCAAGACTGCAAATTGATGAAGAAAGAGTTTGTGGTGAATGTCAGGTTGGTAAGCAGACTGGGATGTCTCATCCAAAGTCAAGACATCTGACCACCTCTAAGGTTATAGAACTTCTTCATATGGATCTGATGGGACCAATGCAAGTAAAGAGTCTTGGTGGAAAAAGATATGCCTATGTGGTTGTGGATGATTTTTCCAGATTCACCTAGATTAAGTTCATTAGGGAAAAATCTGATGTATTTGAAGTTTTTAAAGAATTGTGCAAAAGAATTCAAAGAGAAAAGGAAGTGTGTATTGTCAGAATCAGAAGTGATCATGGCAAGGAATTTGAAAACAGCAAGTTTGATGATTTCTGTTCCTCAGAAGGAATTAGTCATGAATTTTCTTCTCCTATAACTCCTCAGCAAAATGGAGTTGTGGAAAGAAAAAACAGGACCATACAGGAATCTTCCAGAGCAATGTTACATGCCAAAAGACTTCCTATGTATTTTTGGGCTGAAGCTATGAATACAGCCTGCTATGTTCATAACAGGGTCACCTTGAGAAAGGGAACCTCATCCACCATATATGAACTCTGGAAAGGAAGAAAACCAACTGTGAAGTACTTCCATGTGTTTGGGAGCAAATGCTATATTCTGGCTGATCGTGAACAAAGAAGAAAACTGGACCCTAAAAGTGATGAAGGCATATTTCTAGGATACTCCTCAAACAGCAGAGCTTATAGAGTATTCAATTCCAGAACCAAAGCCATGATGGAATCAATAAATGTTATAATTGATGATTATCATGAAGAAATAAATGTTCTTTGTACTGTTGAGACATTCTTTGAGACTTCAACCCAACAGAATGATCTACCCAACTCCACCACAACAGAATCTGAATCAAAGGAAGCTAGCAAGATCCCCTCCATCAGAATTCAGAAGGATCATCCAAAAGAGCTCATCATAGGAGATCCCAACAGTGGAGTCATTACAAGATCTAGAGAAATCATCTCAAACTCTTGTTTTCTGTCCAAAATGGAACCAAGAAATGTCAAGGAAGCTTTAACTGATGAATACTGGATTGGTGCAATGCAAGATGAACTGAACCAATTCAAGCAACATGAAGTTTGTGAACTGGTTCCTAGACCTAAAGGAACTAACATCATTGGGACAAAATGGATTTTCAAGAACAAGTCAGATGCTGAAGGAGTTGTCACCAGGAATAAGGCAAGACTTGTTGCTCAAGGATACACCCAGGTTGAAGGGGTTGATTTTGATGAAACCTTTGCACCTATAGCCAGGCTGGAATCAATCAGACTCCTATTGTCAATTGCTTGTCTTCTGAAGTTCAAGTTATTTCAGATGGATGTGAAAAGTGCCTTTCTAAATGGGTACTTAAATGAGGAAGCTTATGTGGAACAACCTAAAGGCTTTGTGGATCCAACCCACCCTGATCATGTCTACAAATTGAGAAAAGCTCTATATGGCCTGAAACAAGCTCCTAGAGCATGGTATGACAGGTTAACAAAGTTTCTCTCAGACAAAGGCTACAGAAAAGGAGGCTTGGATAAAACTCTCTTTGTCAAAACTGAATGAGGGAAGTTGATGGTTGCCCAAATATATGTTGATGACATAGTGTTTGGAGGAATGTCAGAACATATGGTTAAACATTTTGCTGACCAGATGCAGGCTGAATTTGAAATGAGTCTCATGGGAGAACTAACTTATTTTCTTGGACTACAAGTCTCACAGATGGAGGACTCAATCTTCCTATCTCAAAGCAAGTATGCTAAGAACATTGTAAAGAAGTTTGGTATGGAGAATGCCAGCCACAAAAGGACTCCTGCTCCTACTCATTTAAAGCTTTCCAAAGACTCAAGTGGGGTTAAGGTGGATCAAAGTCTGTACAGAAGCATGATAGGAAGCTTGTTGTACTTAACAGCCAGCAGACCTGATATTGCTTTTGCAGTTGGAGTATGTGCAAGATACCAAGTTGATCCTAAAGTCAGTCATATCAATCAAGTGAAGATAATTTTGAAGTATGTGAGTGGAACTTATAACTATGGGTTGATGTATTCTCATGGCTGTGAACCAGCTCTGACTGGCTACTGTGATGCTGATTGGGCTGGTAGTGCTGATGATAGAAAAAGCACCTCTGGAGGATGTTTCTTCTTGGGAAATAATCTGGTTTCCTGGTTCAGCAAGAAACAGAATTGTGTGTCTCTTTCTACTACTGAAGCTGAATACATTGCAGCTGGTAGTAGCTGCTCTCAAATGATCTGGATGAAACAGATGCTTACTGAGTATAATGTCACACAAGATGTTATGACATTGTATTGTGACAATCTGAGTACAATCAACATTTCCAAGAATCCCATTCAGCATAGTAGGACCAAACATATTGACATACGACATCACTTTATCAGAGACCTTGTAGAAGAGAAGACAATCAAATTGGAACATGTTGCCACTGAGCTACAGCTGGCTGACATTTTTACCAAGGCTCTTGATGCAAATCAATTTGAAAACTTGAGGGGTAAGTTGGGTATTTCCCAACATGAGGAATTGTAGCAATTAATTTTGCTTAAAACAAGGGTTAAAGGAGTTATGCTTGTTCTGATTGGGTTAAAATTATATTTTCCCATTTCCTTCAATTCTTTTAAGAAGTTGAATAGACACTCCTTTTCTTCCTTCCCCTCTCGTCTCTTCATCAAAACCCAGTCTCTCAATCAGAATTTTCTCTTCAGTTGCTGTTGGTCCTCTAAGACTGTCAAAATGTCTCAAACACCATCATCATCCAATACGACTATTTCAACCTCTTCCTCTGATCAAGATTCTAGGTCAATCTCTTCTTGTCTGGACTCTGAAGTCCTGGAGATCTCTTCTCTTAGAAAAGTGGGAACTAACCCCACCAAGGTCAAAGAGTTGAGAACAAGACATGCAGGAAGGTCTCAAGCTTCTGCCTCTGGTAATCCATCTCATCCTTCTTCTTCAGTTCCCCCTGAAATTACAAATAGGGAAGGGTCAGCCTATGTTAGTCAATAAATAGCTAAAATTGTTTCAAGAATTCTGAACGAGAACCACTCAGTTCCTGGCATTTCTGTTCCTTTGAATCAAGAAAGTTCAAATGCTGAAACAAATCCAGATGTCTCTAAGGATGTTGAGACATCAAACAAAGAGAAGAATGCTGACATTGCTCACAAGAAAAGGAAGAAGCCCGAATCCTCTGAGTCTGATGACAGTGCTTAAAGGTTGGTGGAGTTGCTGTTTGGTGGAGTTAGTGCTGGTACCTGGTAGAGTTTGGAATTGTGTTCAGTTTTTAGTTCTGCTCTCATTACTTTTTCTGGATGACTGTATAACTTTTAAGATCATGTATCTTTGGCCCATTTGTGGCTAAAGAGGGGGAGATATATTTTGGTACTTACTTAATTAGACATTCTATTTTTCTGCAGTCATTTCTTTCTGCTGCTATCTATCTCTGATTGCTTAGGGTCTTTAGCCAAAAATCTGCCAAAGGGGGAGTTTGTAGTTGTTTAGTTATTGGCTTGCATTTTTGGTAAAACCCAAGTGTATGTGTGAATGTCATGACTGATGTCATAACATTCTAGTTTAGTTTGTACTGATTCATTAGGTACCTTTGCAGAAAAATATTGTCATACAGGTACTGATGTTTACAAGTGTGTATCTGAGCATTTTGCAAAATGATCACATTTACCTAAATCAGTAGACAGGTTCTCAGATGTCATAACAGATGTTAAGACATCCTGTTCTGAACTAACAGGTTTGCAGTTTGGTTAATTCTGAGTTTTTTCAGGAAAATGACTCAGTCTTTCCAGAACAGAATCCTGCGTTTTCTTTGGGTTAACCTAGCTCAACCCTAACCTGGTTGATAAAGTCCTGTGACCTAGTCTTAAGGTCAAATGGAATTAACCCTAGATTTTTGTAGAAACCCTAACTGAAGATGCAGCTGCTATATATTCAACAGAGCTGCTGTTTTGAAAGCAATCCCTTTTGGACAGAAGATCTTTTGTAAGCTGTATAGTTTTAACTATTGTAATCCAAGCAATTATCATTGTGATAAGTGTATTGGAATAGGTTTTTAATTGTAAGGGTTGTGTAGCACTCAAAGCTTTGAAGCAAGAGTGTTTGTATGTCTCTTGACTAAAGTTGTGAAGCAGAGTCAAGTTAGGCGTGTGTATCACTCAAAGCTGTGAAGCAAGAGTGGTTGTGTTGCTTGATTAAAAAGCTGTGAAGCTTAATCAAGTGTATGTTTTTTGAAGAGTGTCTTCATCAATTCATTAGTCAAATTGTTTTATGTATCACTGCTGTGATTGAGGGGGAGTGAGTAGGAACTCATATTTAAGTTGTACTTAGATTGAAGTTGCATTGGGTAGGTCTTAAGTGAAGGAGATAAACTGGTTGGTTTATTCCTGAATTAACATCTCTTATAGTGGATTTCCTCCCTGGCTTGGTAGCCCCCAGAGTAGGTGTTGTTGCACACTGAACTGGGTAAACAATTGACTGTGTTCTTTACTGTTTTATTGTATTTACTGTCTCATAGAAAAGTCAGATACGGTGTCACAACATTGAACGTGACATTGAGTATCTGCAGCCAAAATTTCATAATATATAAACTTCGTGAGAAAAGATATTAGAATGATGAGCATGACCTAGTGGTGGAGCATTGTGTTGTTGAGGGAATTATCTTGTGCTTGAATCATTATGATTGCAAAATTTTGGATTATTTTGCTTTGTTAAATTAATACTTGGGATATAATTGTCATTTACATGAGTCACATATAAAAAAAAGTCATGGGGTAACATACATTTAAACCTATTTTTTAATGCTTGCGATGGTTATTTTGGCAGGTTACAACAGTAAAAACCGCTCCATCTTGCTATCCACGACAATTGCTGTAAAGTCGTAAAAATGTGTGTCCCCAAGCTGTTTTGCAAAGTTTGCAAAGACCTCCATACCAACTGTATCTAGTTCACAACGGATTGGAGCTGACCTAAACTGAAAATGACGACGGTTAAATACCGTCGTGAATATCATTTTGATTTTTGTTTTTATTATTTATTGTGACGGTTTAAAACTGTCATGAATGTGATATCATGACGGTTCAAACAATCATAATTTGGTTTATAAATTTTAAATATAATATATTTGGTAATGGTTTAAAGCACTACTAATTATTTAATTTTTACATATAACAATAGTTTAAATCATACTAACACTTTAAATCTCAAGGAAAGTAAATTTCAAAGACGAAGAAGTTCATTTTAAAAATGGGAGACTAAAAATTAAAATATTTCAATTAGAGGGACCAAAAATGCATTTAATCTAAAATACTTTTAATATGTGCGCACACACGTGTTTTCTTTTTTGTTTAGTTTATTCTCTCTCTCTCTCTCTCTCTCTCTCTCTCTCTATATATATATATATATATATATATTATATATATATATATATATATATATATATATATATATATATATACTATATATATATATATATATATATATATATATATATATATATATATATATATATATATATATATATATATATTATATATATTATATATATATATATATATATATAACACTTGATCGCACATAGTCGAGATAAAGAACTAATATATTTTTATCACTAATACATAACCATCTTCCTTAGGGACATTACAACAAACATAGTTGCACAATGACGAGATAAAGAACTAATATATTTTATCACTAATACAATTGCATTACAAAAAATTGAAGACATACAACAATAGTTTCTTGACCATCATCACTTTATTTGCTTCATTTATATAACTCATTTAGCCGTGTTAATCAAATGTTTTCATTTTTCTTAGTTTCCAGCCATGGTAGCAAATCATTTTTACACAATAATGGCGTTGATTTTGATTGTTTCAGCTCTCGCTTCTCTCTCACCTCCACTTCAAGGTAACTAATCTTTATTCTTCTTTTTTTTTTCTTTCTTATTCCATTATATTTTATTTCATTCAAGCTTCAAAGAACTTATTATAAATACTGAAAATGTGTTTACTTTATTATCAATAGATCATTTTGCTTCTGTACCATACCATGATGCTTTTCTGTTGACCAACAACCCCAACTGGAAGTCTCATACTCCTGCTCCAACATGGGTCATTGTTGTGGAAGTAGTGGCAGAAGTCAGACTCTTGGCCATAATAATTGTAGTATTATAAATATATGGATTTGAATATTTTTACTATTGCATGCGTTTGTGTTTTATTCCTTTTTGCTTGTGTGTAAACTGATGTACATTTGTGAGGTAGTTTTTAAAAATATTTATTAAGACACGTTTAATTAGTTAATAAAAACAAGTATAATTAGTTAATGGAAACAAGTATATTTATATCTTCATTTTTGTATTGGTGGAAGTTGTTTAAAATAATATAATATATAAACTTCGTGAGAAAAGATATCAGAATGATGAGCATGACCTAGTTGTGGAGCATTGTGTTGTTGAGGGAATCTTGTGCTTGAATCATTATGATTGCAAAATTTTGGATTATTTTGCTTTGTTAAATTAATACTTGGGATATAATTGTCATTTACATGAGTCACATATAAAAAAAAAAGTCATGGGGTAACATATTTTAACCCTATTTTTTTAATGCTTGCGATGTTTATTTTGGCAGGTTACAACAGTAAAAACCGCTCCATCTTGCTATCTAAGACAGCTGCTATACAATCACAAAATGTGTGTCCCCAAGCTGTTTTGCAAAGTTTGCAAAGACCGCCATACCAACCGTTTCAAGTTCATGACGGGTTGGAGTTGACCTAAACTGAAAATGACGACAGTTAAATACCATTGTGAATATCCTTTTGATTTTTGTTTTATTTATTTATTGTGACGGTTTTAAAACTGTCATGAATGTGATATCCCGACGGTTCAAACAATCATAATTCGGTTTATAAATTTTAAATATAATATATTTGGTAATGGTTTAAAAGCACTACTAATTATTTAATTTTTACATATAACAACAGTTTAAATCATATTAACACTTTAAATCTCAAGGAAAGTAAATTTGAAAGACGAAGAAGATCATTTTAAAAATGGGGGACTAAAAATTAAAATATTTCAAATTAGAGGGACCAAAAATGCATTCAATCTAAAATACTTTTAATATGTGCGCACACACGCGTGTTCTTGCTTGTTTAGTTTATTCTCTCTCTCTCTCTCTCTCTCTCTCTCTCTCTCTCTCTCTCTCTCTATATATATATATATATATATATATATATATATATATATATATATATATATATATATATATATATTATATATATATATATTATATATATATATATATATATATATATATATATATATATATATATATATATATATATATATATATATATAACACTTGAGCGCACATAGTCGAGATAAAGAACTAATATATTTTTATCACTAATACATAACCATCTTCCTTAGGGACATTACAACAAACATAGTTTCACAATGATGAGATAAAGAACTAATATATTTTTATCACTAATACAATTGCATTACAAAAAATTGAAGACATAAAACAATAGTTTCTTGACCATCATCACTTTATTTGCTTCATTTCTATAACTCATTTAGCCGTGTTAATCAAATGTTTTCATTTTTCTTAGTTTCCAGCCATGGTAGCAAATCATTTTTACACAATAATGGCGATGCTTTTGATTGTTTCAGCTCTCGCTTCTCTCCCACCTCCACCTCAAGGTAACTAATCTTTATTCTTCTTTTTTCTTCTTTCTTATTCCATTATATTTTATTTCATTCAAGCTTCAAAGAACTTATTATAAATACTGAAAATGTGTTTTACTTTATTATCAATAGATCATTTTGCTTCTGTACCATACCAGGATGCTTTTCTCTTGACCAACAACCCCAACTGGAAGTCTCATACTTCTGCTCCAACATGGGTCATTGTTGTGGCAGTAGTGGCAGAAGTGAGACTCTTGGCCATAATAATGGTAGTATTATAAATATATGGATTTAAGTATTTTTTTTTTGAACCAAAATGATTATATAATTCAAAAGGAAGAGATACAACCAAGGCAATCTCAACAGATTCAGCCAACTAAATCTACAAAAATGCTAAATCATTAATCTAGGTTATGCCTAAACTTCCTATTTCCCCAGCATCTATACACTATACAATCAATAATTCTTTCTACCAAATTGTATTTATAAGTATTATCAAAAATAGTTGCATTCCTAAGAAGCCATGTTTCATGAATAGCTTCAGTTAACGTTGTTTTGAGCACAGTTTCCCGCCAGCCCTTGCCTTTGGTACTAGCCAGGACCCACTTCAACTCATCCTTCCAGAGAAGGGGTTTAAGGTTAACCCCCAACCAAGTTAAAGTAGCCGTCCAAACAGTAATGGTGTTAGGGCAGCTAAAGAAAATATGGTTAGCATTTTCTTCCTCCACGCCACACAACCTGCATAAGCTATCCTGAGCAATACCAAAGCGCACCAACCTATCTTTAGTAGGGAGCTTCCATGACACAACATCCAGGTAGTAAATTTTGCCTTAGGCCTAGCATAATTATGCATAAGTAACTTACACCAGTTACTTCTACTCAGGTCATCAATGAGCAAGGAATAAACTTCTTTCATGGAATACTTATTTTGATGAAGCATTTGGTCCCAAAGACTTTGGATTTGAGTATTTTTACTATTGCATGCGTTTGTGTTTTATTCCTTTATGCTTGTGTTGTAAACTGACGTACATTTGTGAGGTAGTTTTTAAAAATATTTATTAAGACACGTTTAATTAGTTAATGAAAACAAGTATAATTAGTTAATGGAAACAAGTATATTTATATCTTCATTTTTGTGTTGGTGGAAGTTGGTTAAAATAATATAATATATAAACCTTGTGAGAAAAGATATCAGAATGATGAGCAAGACCTAGTGGTGGAGCATTGTGTTGTTGAGGAATTATCTTGTGCTTGAATCATTATGATTACAAAATTTTGGATTATTTTGCTTTGTTAAATTAATACTTGGGATATAATTGTCATTTACATGAGTCACATATAAAAAAAAAGTCATGGGGTAACATATTTTTAACCCTATTTTTTTAATGGTTGCGATGGTTATTTTGGCAGGTTACAATAGTAAAAACCGCTCCATCTTGCTATCTACGACATCTGCTGTACAGTCGCAAAAATGTGTGTCCCCAAGCTATTTTGCAAAGTTTGCAAAGACCCGCCATACCAACCGTTTGAAGTTCATGACGGGTTGAAGCTGACCTAAACTGAAAATGACGACGGTTAAATATCGTCGTGAATATCCTTTTGATTTTTGTTTTTATTATTTATTGTGACGGTTTAAAGTTGTCATGAATGTGATATCATGACGGTTCAGACAATCAAAATTTGGTTTATAAATTTTAAATATAATATATTTGGTAATGGTTTAAAAGCACTACTAATTATTTAATTTTTACATATAACAACAGTTTAAATCATATTAACACTTTAAATCTCAAGGAAAGTAAATTTCAAATACGAAGAAGTTCATTTTAAAAATGGGGGACTAAAAATTAAAATATTTCAAATTAGAGGGACCAAAAATGTATTCAATCTAAAATACTTTTAATATGTACGCACACACGTGTGTTCTTGCTTGTTAGTTTATTCTCTCTCTCTCTCAGTCTCACTCTCTCTCTCTCTCTCTCTCTCTCTCTCTCTCTCTCTCTCTCTCTCTATATATATATAATATATATATATATATATATATATATATATATATATATATATATATATATATTATATATATATATAACACTTGTGCGCACATAGTCGAGATAAAGAACTAATATATTTTTATCACTAATACATAACCATCTTCCTTAGGGACATTACAACAAACATAGTTGCACAATAATGAGATAAAGAACTAATATATTTTTATCACTAATACAATTGCATTACAATAAATTGAAGACATATACAACAATAGTTTCTTGGACCATCATCACTTTATTTGCTTCATTTCTATAACTCATTTAGCCGTGTTAATCAAATGTTTTCATTTTTCTTAGTTTCCAGCCATGGTAGCAAATCATTTTTACACATTAATGGCGATGCTTTTGATTGTTTCAGCTCTCGCTTCTCTCCCACCTCCACCTCAAGGTAACTAATCTTTATTCTTCTTTTTTCTTCTTTCTTATTCCATTATATTTTATTTCATTCAAGCTTCAAAGAACTTATTATAAATACTGAAAATGTGTTTTACTTTATTATCAATAGATCATTTTGCTTCAGTACCATACCAGGATGCTTTTCTCTTGACCAACAACCCCAACTGGAAGTCTCATACATATACTCTCACATGGGTCATTGTTGTGGCAGTAGTGGCAGAAGTCAGACTCTTGGCCATATTAATGGTAGTATTATAAATATATGGATTTGAGTATTTTATGATTGCATGCGTTTGTGTTTTATTCCTTTTTGCTTGTGTTGTAAACCGACGTACATTTGTGAGGTAGTTTTAAAAAATATTTATTAAGACACGTTTAATTAGTTAATGAAAACAAGTATAATTAGTTAATGGAAACAAGTATATTTATATCTTCATTTTTCTGTTGGTGGAAGTTGGTTAAAATAATATAATATATAAATTTTGTTAGAAAAGATATCAAAATGATGAGCATGACCTAGTGGTGGAGCATTGTGTTGTTGAGGGAATTATCTTGTGTTTGAATCACTCTGATTGAAAATATTTGGATTATTTTTCTTTGTTAAATTATAACTTGGGATATAATTGTCATTTCCATGAGTCACATATAAAAAAAATGTCATGGGGTAACATATATTTAACCTATTTTTTTAATGCTTGCGATGGTTATTTTGGCAGGTTACGACAGTTAAAACCGCCCCATCTTGCTATCTACGACAGTTGCTGTACAGTCACAAAAATGTGTGTCCCCAAGCTGTTTTGTGAAGTTTGCAAAGACTGCCACACCAACTGTTTCAAGTTCACGACAGGTTGGAGCTGACCTAAACTGAAAATGACGACGGTTAAATACTGTCGTGAATATCCTTTTGATTTTTGTTTTTATTATTTATTGTGACGGTTTAAAACTGTCATGAATGTGATATCATGACGGTTCAAACAATCATAATTTGGTTTATAAATTTTAAATATAATATATTTGGTAATGGTTTAAAGCGCTACTAATTATTTAATTTTTACATATAACAACAGTTTAAATCATATTAACACTTTAAATCTCAAGGAAAGTAAATTTCAAAGACGAAGAAGTTCATTTTAAAAATGGGGGACTAAAAATTAAAATATTTCAAATTAGAGGGACCAAAAATGCATTTAATCCAAAATACTTTTAATATGTGCGCACACACGTGTGTTCTTGCTTGTTTAGTTTATCTCTCTCTCTCTCACTATATATATATATATATATTATATATATATATATATATATATATATATATATATATATATATATATATATATATATATATATATATATATATATATCCGTGTGTGTGTTTGAATCATCATCTAAGAAATTAAAGCTAGCTAGGTTGTACTTCTACACCTTTTATTTAAATCTATAAAATTTATGAAAACTATCATAGTTAATGGTTATATGTACTCTTTTTAATTAAATGTGATTATATTTTTTGGGTTAAATATATGTTAATCCTTGCCATTATAGCGAATTTTGATTTCATCTCTATTAGAATTTTTTTTGTGACCCCCCTTACCAAATACATATTCCATCTTCAAAGACCGTGGTTCTCATTTTTTGCCCAAAGTCATTGAAAAATCATATGTTGCATGTTGACTGGTTTTTTTATATGTGACTCATGAAAATGACTATTATACCCCCAATTATAATTCAACAAATCAAAATAGTTCAAAATTTTGCGCTCACAAAGAATCAAACACAAGTTCATTCCCTCATTAACACAAAGCTCTACGACTAGCCCATGCCATTATTATACCATTTCTCAACAAATTTATATATTATATAATTTTAACCAACTTCCTCTTTCATAACCATCTTCCTCAGGGACATTACAACAAACATAAGTGCACAATAATGAGATAAAGAACTAATATATTTTTATCACTAATACAATTGTATTACAAAAAATGAAGACATAAAACAATAGTTTCTTGATCATCATCACTTTATTTGCTTCATTTCTATAACTCAATTAGACGTGTTAATCAAATGTTTTCATTTTTCTTAGTTTCCAACCATGGTAGCAAATCATTTTTACATAATAATGGCGATGCTTTGGATTGTTTCAGCTCTCGCTTCTCTCCAACCTCCACCTCAAGGTAACTAATCCTTATTCTTCTTTTTTTCTTCTTTCTTATTCCATTATGTTTTATTTCATTCAAGCTTCAAAGAACTTATTATAAATACTGAAAATGTGTTTAACTTTATTATCAATAGATCATTTTTCTTCTGTAGCATACTGGGATGCTTTTCTCTTGACCAACAACCCCAATTAGAAGTCTCATACATCTACTCCAACATGGGTCATTGTTGTGGCAGTAGTGGGAGAAGTCAGACTCTTGGCCATAATAATGATATTATTATAAATATATGGATTTGAGTATTTTTACTATTGCATGCGTTTGTGTTTTATTCGTTTTTGCTTGTGTTGTAATCTGACGTACATTTGTGAGGTAGTTTTAAAAAATATTTATTAAGACACGTTTAATTAGTTAATGAAAACAAGTATAATTAGTTAATGGAAATAAGTATATTTATATCTTCATTTTTGTGTTTATGGAAGTTGGTTAAAATAATATAATATATAAACTTCGTGAGAAAAGATATCAGAATGATGAGCATGACCTAGAGGTGGAGCATTGTGTTGTTGAGGGAATTATCTTGTGCTTGAATCATTATGATTGCAAAATTTTGGATTATTTTGCTTTGTTAAATTAATACTTGGGATATAATTTTCATTTACATGAGTCACATATAAAAAAAAGTCATGGGGTAACATATATTTAACCCTATTTTTTAATGCTTGCGATGGTTATTTTGGCAGGTTACAACAGTAAAAACCGCTCCATCTTGCTATCTACGACAATTGTTGTACAGTCGCAAAAATGTGTGTCCCCAAGCTGTTTTACAAAGTTTGCAAAGACCTCCATACCAACCGTTTCAAGTTCACAACGGGTTGGAGCTGACCTAAACTAAAAATGACGGCGGTTAAATACCGTCGTGAATATCCTTTTGATTTTTGTTTTTATTATTTATTATGACGGTTTAAAACTGTCATGAATGTGATATAATGACGGTTCAAACAATCATAATTTGGTTTATAAATTTTAAATATAATATATTTGGTAATGGTTTAAAGCACTACTAATTATTTAATTTTTACACATAACAACAGTTTAAATCATATTAACACTTTAAATCTCAAGGAAAGTAAATTTCAAAGACAAATAAGTTCATTTTAAAAATGGGGGACTAAAAATTAAAATATTTCTAATTAGAGGGACCAAAAATGCATTTAATCTAAAATACTTTTAATATGTGCGCACACACGTGTGTTCTTGCTTGTTTAGTTTATTCTCTCTCTCTCTCTCTCTCTCTCTCTCTCTCTCTCTATATATATATATATATATATATATATATATATATATATATATATATATATATATATATATATATATATATATATATATATATATTATATATATATATATATATATATATATATATATATATATATATATATATATATATTATATATATATATATATATATATATATATATATATATATATATATATATATATATATATATATATATATATATATAAAACACTTGTGCGCACATAGTCGAGATAAAGAACTAATATATTTTTATCACTAATACATAACCATCTTCCTTAGGGACATTACAACAAACATAGTTGCACAATAATGAGATAAAGAACTAATATATTTTTATCACTAATACAATTGCATTACAAAAAATTGAAGACATACAACAATAGTTTCTTGACCGTCATCACTTTATTTGCTTCATTTCTATTAATCATTTAGCTGTGTTAATCAAATGTTTTCATTTTTCTTAGTATCCAGCTGTGATACGGTGGGAGAACTGACTTGAGTTTTGCGTTTGTATTCGCACTTGTTCGGTTTAGCAAGAGTCGCCACCCGACTTTTTATTTTATCCTAAAGGAAAGGTTAAAAAGCACAGGAAAAACCTTTTGAGATGTTTCGTGGGTTCGGGGGGTAGATTATGAAAAGGGAAGGTATTAGCACCCTTTTCATCCATGGTTATCCATGGGCTCTTAGTTACTTGGTTTTTAGATCACTTGCCTTGATTTTTGATTGCTTGAAATTGTGGTGTATGTGTGTGTTTGAAAATGTTTTTGAAATAGACGCCTTTGTTTCGGCAACCAATGTAATTGACTCGTGTTTGAGTGTTTTACAAAAGTGTGTATCTTTCGAAAAGATGTTTCAAATGTTTTTGAGAGTTTGTTTTGAAAGTGTTTGTGAGGTGTGGTTTTTGAAAGGGAGGCAAGTGTTTTTGCAAGTTGATCTCAAGTAACTAAGACTTTGATCTACCCCTATTGTACCTCAAAGGTTTTCTCTATGTTTTTAACCCTTTTTAACAATTTTTTTCCATCATTGAATTTGGTGGACAATCTTGCGTTTAGGATGTGATTGGGACAGGCGCGGGTCATCGTACGGACCATGAATGCAATGGTGCCAAGTGTCTTTGGCAATTTGCTTGAAGGGACTATGATCATTCCGTTTTAGGCAACTTTCGAAAGCGTCATCGAGGGACTTATGATCATTTGAATTTGTTTTGCCAAAGAAACTCGACGCGCAAGCATGGCCCATTTTGGAAGGCAACATGTGGGATTACCCTGGGGGGTGCAAGTGTGATTGTGTGTTGATTTCATGTATTTGTCTTGTATTAGGTTATCTAGCGTTTGATTTTATGTACATGCAAACCCTAGGTCTAACCATGGTATAATTCGAAAGCGATAAATTGCAAGAATTTAAAGCCTACGCTATTACAAATAGTATCCGGAGTGGGGGTACAAATTCACAAAGGGGGATGAGACTTAAATAATTACAACCAAATTGAATCGCGATCAAATGCAATCAATGTATAGCAAAGTATAAGAATAGCAAATGTATAATGCATCAAATGTAACATGTATTGTGTAGGTGTAAGTGTAATTTATTTACAAGTTGTGAATTTAATAAATTAAGTATGTTTGATTTAATAAGTATTATTATCCACATTTGATTTAAATTTGTATCTTTATATTTTTATATTTAATATGTACAAAGTAAGGAAATTTTATTAAAAGAAAATAAAATGTTTCAAGTTCTATTCTTTATGGTATTAAGATAAAAATATATTTTAATTAATTATGTACAAACAATATATTTTAAGAAAAAAATAGAAAAGAAAGTTTTAAGTTTAACTATATTATGTAATATCGTTTTATGTACAAAGTTTGCATTTAAATAAATAGTTTTAATAAAAGAAAAACAAGAAAGAAAAAGTTTTAATCTTAATAATATTTAATATTCCAGTATTTTAGTTATAATGAAAGTATTAATAATATTATTATTAAAAAGAGTTAAATTATATAAAGAAAATAAAATAAAAATCTTTTTAGTTTGAATGAAATAATAAAAAAGAAAAGAGGTAAATGGGCTCATAGGGGATTTATGGGCCCAATCATAATTTGGATAGAAGTCATAAAGGGGGGTGCGTCCAAATTGGAGGGGTCAGGCGCTAAGGTCATTGGGCTTAAGGCTTGTTAGTGGGACAAGGCCCAAAACGTGTTAGCAGCATTCTTGTGAGGGTTTCAATTGAGTTGTTCATTTGGGATTTTAGGTTTAGGCAAGAACACAGAGGCATTGTTTACTTCGTGTTTGCTTCGTCTTCATCCTTCTCACGCCTTCGCCTCTGAACGCCTCTCCGTCTATGGCCGGCCATCGCCACCGTCCCTCCTTCCTTCCTCCATGGATGGATCAAACCAAAACGCGAAAAGGGTAACGACCTGGAACGTTTTTTAGGTTTTGATTTTGATTTTGCATGTTCTGATTTCCATTGTGTTCTGATCTTAAATGTTTTTGTTGTTTCTGTTTGAGGTATGAAAGGGAAGGGAAGAGAATATATTACCTTGACCCTTGGAGACGGAGGATAAAGTGGATTGGGAGGCGCTGTGGACGGCCAAACGGAGGGATATGCGTGATGTTGAGCTCGCGTGCTTCGTTGGAGAACCTGGTTTGTGTATTCTTTGGCCCTTTGTTGGTTTGATGATGATAACGAACTGAGAACCTTTTTGATTTCACTTTTCTTCTTCTGATTGTCTTGATGCCTCGCCTTTGCTTATGTTTGCTTCTTTATCTCCTTCTTCTCGTTGCCTTATGTTGCTATGCTTGTCTTTGATGGTTGTTGTATGATTTTGAATCTGTTAGCCCAATGATGAACCCTAGGTTCTGAGGGCCTGTGTTGCCTAGCTTGCTTTGCTTGATGCTCTAATATGCCTGATGCCTTGAAACGCTTGCCTCGATGATTAACCCGATGATGACAGTGTTCTGAGGGTTTTAGAGGCCTTTTTTGACTTTGTTGGTTGATGCTTAGGCTTGACAGTTCGATGCTGGAAGGTTTGGTGTTTAGTTGATTGGGTTTGAATCTGGACAGATTTACTGGTTTTTTGGCTTTGTAAGGCTTAGCAGGTTCAGGACTTCTGGTTCATGGCCATATGTTTGGGGTTTGTTGGACTGTGAAATAGGCTTGACAGTTAAGTTTGGTGTGAACTTACAGGTTTTGGCCTTGAATGGTTATGGCTTAATGTTGTTTTGAGTATATTGGTTTCAGGTTTGTCATGGCTGTTGGTTTAAGGTTATGGCTTAGCAGGTTGGGTTTTACTGGTTTAAAACTTGACAGGTTGAAGCTTATGGTATTCTTAGGCCATGGTTTTTAAGGTTTTAGGGTGGAGGTTTGCTTCAGGTTACAGGTTATGGCTTGACAGTTTGTTTTTTTGATAGCCCTTTTTTCTTGTATCTTTTGTGATGTTTTTGTATATCTGTTTAGGCTCTTTAGCGCCTATGATTTTGAATGTTTCAGATTTTTTCTCTTTTTTCTTTTGGGTCCAACTGATGGGCAGATTTGCAAGGTTTTTACGTGGAAAGATGCTTCTGTTACTTTTCATTGACAGTTTTGTTTGCATTCTAAATTCTTCATATTTCTGCCTTCTGTCTCACTGTTTCATTGCAGTTTTTGTTTTCTATATTTTCCTATGCCTCAAGCCTAAACCTGTAAGCCCATTTTTCTCTCTCTTCCTTTCTCTCTCTAGTACGATTAAAACATTTAAATAATGTTGTATGTACTTTCTTCTGAAAAGGTGACACTGGAAAATGATGAAACTGGAATTAGTTTGCTTGCATATATGGTCTTAACCTGCATACTTTCCTTCTTCAGCTTTCCTGCATCTTTGTTACAGTATGGAGGAGCCTTTGTATCTTGACATCCTTCCATATTTTGGACAGTTTGACATTGAACTTTGTTTTGGCAATTTGAACTTTTATACATGCTGTTGGTTTTGAACTATGCAGTTGGTTTTGAACTATGCAGTTGGTTTTGACAAAATTTGAATTTGTGCATTTCAATACTTGTGCATTCATGTTTAGCAAGCAATATTCATCCCTCTTTGTGAACCGGGAGAAATCCCCGTGATTTGCGGAGAGGGTTAACTGATTCCAGTCAGTTGCCTTTAATGATGAGTCCAAATTGTCTGCTTTTAATTATTTATCCGCTTCAATTGACTTTTTCTTCTTCTCTTTGCAGATAACAATTAAATGGGAGAAATAGCAACAGATGGAGGATGAAGAATTGAAGACTTAGAAAAATATTAGGATAGTTTTATTTAAATTTAAATAAATGTAATATTATTATTGTAAACATTTTGTAAACAAAAAACAATTATACAAATAATTTAAAGATAAATAAAAAATCCTTTTATTTGATTAATTCTTCTTATTCTTTTCAATTGTTTACTTTATTATTTATAATTCTTTAAATTAAAATAATTGAAAATAAATTCCAACTATTTAATCTTAGAATAATAAATAATTAAATAAACATTGTTTCAGCATTGATCAACTATAAGCCCGGCGCTTCACAAATCCAAATCAATGCACAGTTAGTCACAACAACTGCCCAGACGTATTTTCCTTTTACTGACTTTAATCAAACCCTGCAAATTCAATCCAAATGTATCCTTTCACTGATTTAATCACACAATGCGAACTCAATCCAAATGTTTCAATCCACATCTCAGCATAACTTGAAAAGCACTGTAGAGTTAAACCTTTCTGAGGAACCGCACATAAAAAACCCTAATTCCTGGCCAAATGTCAAAGAAACGTTCGCCTGATCAAAGTTGAGCCAAAATCAACCAAAACCCTAAGCAAACTATGTGAACTGTTCTAGAGCCGTGAAAAACCCTAATTTTGTCTGACTGACGAGAAAAGTCTGTTTGACCGATTCATGAGCCAGTTTGAAAAATCAGGAAGCGCCCGAAGCTGTGATTTCTTGGGAAAAATGCGAGGGAAAATTTTGGGGTACAACACCAGCCATGGTAGCAAATCATTTTTACACAATAATGGCGATGCTTTTGATTGTTTCAGCTCTCGCTTCTCTCCCACCTCCACCTCAAGGTAACTAATCTTTATTCTTCTTTTTTCTTATTTCTTATTCCATTATATTTTATTTCATTCAAGCTTCAAAGAACTTATTATAAATACTGAAAATGTGTTTTACTTTATTATCAATAGATCATTTTGCTTCTGTACCTATACCAGGATGCTTTTCTCTTGACCAACAACCCCAACTGGAAGTCTCATACATCTACTCCAACATGGGTCATTGTTGTGGCAGTAGTGGCAGAAGTCAGACTCTTGGCCATAATAATGGTAGTATTATAAATATATAGATTTGAGTATTTTTACTATTGCATGCGTTATTGTTTTATTCCTTTTTGCTTGTGTTGTAAACTGACGTACATTTGTGAGATAGTTTTTAAAAATATTTCTTAAGACACGTTTAATTAGTTAATGAAAACAAGTATAATTAGTTAATGGAAACAAGTATATTTATATCTTCATTTTTGTGTTGGTGGAAGTTGGTTAAAATAATATAATATATAAACTTCGTGAGAAAAGATATCAAAATGATGAGCATGACCTAGTGGTGGAGCATTGTGTTATTGAGGGAATTATCTTGTGCTTGAATCATTATAATTGCAAATCTTTGGATTATTTGGCTTTGTTAAATTAATACTTGGGATATAATTGTCATTTACATGAGTCACATATAAAAAAAAGTCACGGGGTAACATATTTTAACCCTATTTTTTTTAATGCTTGTGATGGTTATTTTGGCAGGTTACAACAGTAAAAACTGCTCCATCTTGCTATCTACGACAGTTGTTGTACAGTCGCAAAAATGTGTGTCCCCAAGCTGTTTTGCAAAGTTTGCAAAGACCGCCATACCAACCGTTTCACGTTCATGACGGGTTGGAGCTGACCTAAACTGAAAATGACGATGGTTAAATACCGTCGTGAATATCCTTTTGATTTTTGTTTTTATTATTTATTGTGACGATTTAAAACTGTCATGAATGTGATATCATGACGGTTGAAACAATCATAATTTGGTTTATAAATTTTAAATATATTATATTTGGTAATGGTTTAAAGCACTACTAATTATTTAATTTTTACATATAACAACAGTTTAAATCATATTTACACTTTAAATCTCAAGGAAAGTAAATTTCAAAGACGAAGAAGTTCATTTTAAAAATGAAGGACTAAAAATTAAAACATTTCAAATTAGAGGGACCAAAAAGGCATTTAATCAAAAATACTTTTAATATGTGGGCACACACGTGTGTTCTTGCTTGTTTAGTTTATTCTCTCTCTCTCTCTCTCTCTCTCTCTCTCTCTCTCTATATATATATATATATATATATATATATATATATATATATATATATATATATATATATATATATATATATATATATATATATATATATATATATATATATATATATATATATATATATATATATATATATATATATATATAACACTTGTGCGCACATAGTCGAGATAAAGAACTAATATATTTTTATCACTAATACATAACCATCTTCCTTAGGGACATTACAACAAACATAGTTGCACAATAATGAGATAAAGAACTAATATATTTTTATCACTAATACAATTGCATTACAAAAAATTGAAGACATACAACAATAGTTTCTTGACCGTCATCACTTTATTTGCTTCATTTCTATAACTCATTTAGCCGTGTTAATCAAATGTTTTCATTTTTCTTAGTATCCAACCATGGTAGCAAATCATTTTTACATAATAATGGCGATGCTTTTGATTGTTTCAGCTCTCGCTTCTCTCCCACCTCCACCTCAAGGTAACTAATATTTATTCTTCTTTTTTTCTTCTTTCTTATTCCATTATATTTTATTTCATTCAAGCTTCAGAGAACTTATTATAAATACTGAAAATGTGTTTTACTTTATTATCAATAGATCATTTTGCTTCTGTACCATACCAGGATGCTTTTCTCTTGACCAACAACCCCAACTGGAAGTCTTATACATCTACTCAACATGGGTCATTGTTGTGGCAGTAGAGGCAGAAGTCAGACTCTTGGACATAATAATGGTAGTATTATAAATATATAGATTTGAGTACTTTTACTATTGCATGCGTTAGTGTTTTATTCCTTTTTGCTTGTGTTGTAAACTGACGTACATTTGTGAGGTAGTTTTTAAAAGTATTTATTAAGACACGTTTAATTAGTTAATGAAAACAAGTGTAATTAGTTAATGGAAATAAGTATATTTATATCTTCATTTTTGTGTTGGTGGAAGTTGGTTAAAATAATATAATATATAAACTTCGTGAGAAAAGATATCAAAATGATGAGCATGACCTAGTGGTGGAGCATTGTGTTGTTGAGGGAATTATCTTGTGCTTGAATCATTATGATTGCAAAACTTTGGATTATTTTGCTTTGTTAAATTAATACTTGGGATATAATTGTAATTTACATGAGTCACATATAAAAAAAAGTCATGGGGTAACATATTTTAACCCTATTTTTTTAATGCTTGTGATGGTTATTTTGGCAGGTTACAACAGTAAAAACTGCTCCATCTTGCTATCTACGACAGTTGTTATACAGTCGCAAAAATGTGTGTCTCCAAGCTGTTTTGCAAAGTTTGCAAAGACCGCCATACCAACCGTTTCAAGTTCATGACGGGTTGGAGCTGACCTAAACTGAAAATGACGACGGTGAAATACCGTCGTGAATATCCTTTTGATTTTTGTTTTTATTATTTATTGTGACGGTTTAAAACTGTCATGAATGTGATATCATGACGGTTCAAACAATCATAATTTGGTTTATAAATTTTAAATATAATATATTTGGTAATGATTTAAAGCACTACTAATTATTTAATTTTTACATATAACAACAGTTTAAATCATATTTACACTTTAAATCTCAAGGAAAGTAAATTTCAAAGACGAAGAAGTTCATTTTAAAATGGGGACGAAAAATTAAAACATTTCAAATTAGAGGACCAAAAGTGCATTTAATCTAAAATACTTTTAATATGTGCGCACACACGTGTGTTCTTGCTTGTTTAGTTTATTCTCTCTCTCTCTCTCTCTCTCTCTCTCTCTCTCTCTATATATATATATATATATATATATATATATATATATATATATATATATATATATATATATATATATATATATATATATATATATATATATATATATATATATATATATTATATATATATATATATATATATATATATATATATATATATATATATATATATATATATATATATAGCACTTGTGCGCACATAGTCGAGATAAAGAACTAATATTACAAAAAATTGAAGACATACAACAATAGTTTCTTGACTATCATCACTTTATTTGCTTCATTTCTATAACTCATTTAGCCGTGTTAATCAAATGTTTTCATTTTTCTTAGTTTCCAGCCATGGTAGCAAATCATTTTTATACAATAATGGCGATGCTTTTGATTGTTTCAGCTCTCGCTTCTCTCCCACCTCCACCTCAAGGTAACTAATCTTTATTCTTCTTTTTTCTTCTTTCTTATTCCATTATATTTTATTTCATTCAATCTTCAAAGAACTTATTAGAAATACTGAAAATGTGTTTTACTTTATTATCAATAGATCATTTTGCTTCTGTACCATACCAGAATGCTTTTCTTTTGACCAACAACCCCAACTGAAAGTCTCATACATCTACTCTAACATGGGTCATTGTTGTGGCAGTAGTGGCAGAAGTCAGACTCTTGGCCATAATAATGGTAGTATTATAAATATATGGATTTGAGTATTTTTACTATTGCATGCGTTTGTGTTTTATTCCCTTTTGCTTGTGTTGTAAACTGGCGTACATTTGTGAGGTAGTTTTTAAAAATATTTATTAAGACACGTTTAATTAGTTAATGAAAACAAGTATAGTTAGTTAATGGAAACAAGTATATTTATATCTTCATTTTTGTGTTGGTGGAAGTTGGTTAAAATAATATAATATATAAACTTCGTGAGAAAAGATATCAAAATGATGAGCATGACCTAGTGGTGGAGCATTGTGTTGTTGAGGGAATTATCTTGTGCTTGAATCATTATGATTGCCAAATTTTGGATTATTTTGCTTAAATTAATACTTGGGATATAATTGTCATTTAGATGAGTCACATATTAAAAAAAAGTCATGGGGTAACATATTTTAACCGTATTTTTTTAATGCTTGCGATGGTTATTTCGACAGGTTACAATAGTAAAAACTACCACATCTTGCTATCTATGACAGTTGCTGTACAGTCGCAAAAATGTGTGTCCCCAAGATGTTTTGCAAAGTTTGCAAAGACCGTCATACCAACTGTTTCAAGTTCATGACGGGTTGGAGCTGGCCTAAACTGAAAATGACGACGGTTAAATACCGTCGTGAATATCCTTTTGATTTTTGTTTTTATTATTTATTGTGATGGTTTAAAACTGTCATGCGGTTCAAACAATCATAATTTGGTTTATAAATTTTAAATATAATATATTTGGTAATGGTTTAAAGAACTACTAATTATTTAATTTTTACATATAACAATAGTTTAAATCATATTAACATTTTAAATCTCCAGGAAAGTAAATTTCAAAGACGAAGAAGTTCATTTTAAAAATGGGGACTAAAAATTAAAATATTTCAAATTAGAGGGACCAAAAATGCATTTAATCTAAAATACTTTTAATATGTGCGCACACACGTGTGTTCTTGCTTGTTTAGTTTATTCTCTCTCTCACACTCTCTCTCTCTCTCTCTCTCTCTCTATATATATATATATATATATATATATATATATATATATATATATATATATATATATATATATATATATATATATATATATATATATATATATATATATATATATATATATATATATATATATATATATATATATATATATATATATATATATATATATATATATATATATATAACACTTGTGCGCACATAGTCGAGATAAAGAACTAATATATTTTTATCAGTAATACATAACCATCTTCCTTAGGGAGATTACAACAAACATAGTTGCACAATAATGAGATAAAGAACTAATATATTTTTATCACTAATACAATTGCATTACAAAAAATTGAAGACATACAACAATAGTTTCTTGACCATCATCACTTTATTTGCTTCATTTCTATTAATCATTTAGCCGTGTTAATCAAATGTTTTCATTTTTCTTAGTTTCCAGCCATGGTAGCAAATCATTTTTACACAATAATGGCGATGCTTTTGATTGTTTCAGCTCTCGCTTCTCTCCCACCTCCACCTCAAGGTAACTAATCTTTATTCTTCTTTTTTTTCTTTCTTATTCCATTATATTTTATTTCATTCAAGCTTCAAAGAACTTATTATAAATACTGAAAATGTGTTTTACTTTATTATCAATAGATCATTTTGCTTCTATACCATACCAGGATACTTTTCTCTTGACCAACAATCCCAACTGGAAGTCTCATACATCTACTCCAACATGGGTCATTGTTGTGGCAGTAGTGGCAGAAGTCAGACTATTGTCCATAATAATGGTAGTATTATAAATATATGGATTTGAGTATTTTTACTATTGCATGCGTTTGTGTTTTATTCCTTTTTGCTTGTGTTTTAAACTGACGTACATTTGTGAGGTAGTTTTTAAAAATATTTATTAAGACACGTTTAATTAGTTAATGAAAACAAGTATAATTAGTTAATGGAAACAAGTATATTTATATCTTCATTTTTGTGTTGGTGGAAGTTGGTTAAAATAATATAATATATAAACTTCGTGAGAAAAGATATCAAAATGATGAGCATGACCTAGTGGTGGAGCATTGTGTTGTTGAGGGAATTATCTTGTGCTTGAATCATTATGATTGCAAATTTTTGGATTATTTTGCTTTGTTAAATTAATACTTGGCATATAATTGTCATTTACATGAGTCACATATAAAAAAAGTCATGGGGTAACATATTTTAACCCTATTTTTTTAATTCTTGCGATGGTTATTTTGGCAGGTTACAACAGTAAAAACCGCTCCATCTTGCTATCTACGACAGTTGCTGTACAGTCGCAAAAATGTGTGTCCCCAAGCTGTTTTGCAAAGTTTGCAAAGACCGCCATACCAACCGTTTCAAGTTTATGATGGGTTGGAGCTGACCTAAACTGAAAATGACGACGGTTAAATACTGTCGTGAATATCCTTTTGATTTTTGTTTTTATTATTTATTGTGACAGTTTAAAACTGTCATCAATGTGATATCATGACGGTTCAAACAATCATAATTTGGTTTATAAATTTTAGGCTTAAATGCAGTTTTGACCCCCCTAGTTTAAGGTTTTTGGAGTTTCGATCCCCCTAGTTTAAAAGCCAGGTTTCTAATCCCCAAAGTTTTCAAATTTGGGATTTTTGAAGCCCCTCCATCTGACTGCCCAAAAAGTGATGTGGCAATGCCACGTATTTTTTTTTAAAAATTTTTTTTTTTTTTTTAAAAAAAAACTTTTTTTTTTCCTTTCGAACCTTAATTTTGTCCATGAAGAGAAGAAAAAAAATTTTTTTTTTTTTTTAAAAAAAAAATATATTTAAAAAAAAAAAATTTTAAAAAAAAATATTTAAAATTTTTTTTTAAAAAATAAAAAAATAAAAAAATAAAAAAACTTTAAAAAAAAAAAATTAAAAAAAAAAAAAAAACGTGGCATTGCCACGTCACTTTTTGGGCAGTCAGATGGAGGGGGCTTCAAAAATCCCAAATTTGAAAACTTTGGGGACTAGAAACCTGGCTTTTAAACTAGGGGGATCGAAACTCCAAAAACCTTAAACTAGGGGGTCAAAACTGCATTTAAGCCTAAATTTTAAATATAATATATTTGGTAATGGTTTAAAGCACTACAAATTATTTAATTTTTACATATATCAACCGTTTAAATCATATTAACACTTTAAATCTCAAGGAAAGTAAATTTCAAAGACCAAGAAGTTCATTTTAAAAATGGGGACTAAAAATTAAAATATTTCAAATTAGAGGGACCAAAAATGCATTTAATCTAAAATACTTTTAATATGTGCGCACACATGTGTGTTCTTGCTTGTTTAGTTTATTTTCTCTCTATATATATAACACTTGTGCGCACATAGTCGAGATAAAGAACTTATATATTTTTATCACTAATACATAACCATCTTCCTTAGGGACATTACAACAAACATAGTTGCACAATAATGAGATAAAGAACTAATATATTTTTATCACTAATACAATTGCATTACAAAAAATTGAAGACATACAACATTAGTTTCTTGACCATCATCACTTTATTTGATTCATTTCTATAACTCATTTAGCCGTGTTAATCAAATGTTTTCATTTTTCTTAGTTTCCAGCCATGGTAGCAAATCATTTTTACACAATAATGGCGATGCTTTTGATTGTTTCAGCTCTCGCTTCTCTCCCACCTCCACCTCAAGGTAACTAATCTTTATTCTTCTTTTTTCTTCTTTCTTATTCCATTATATTTTATTTCATTCAAGCTTCAAAGAACTTATTATAAATACTGAAAATGTGTTTTACTTTATTATCAATAGATCATTTTGCTTCTGTACCATACCAGGATGCTTTTCTCTTGACCAACAACCCCAACTGGAAGTCTCATACATCTACTCCAACATGGGTCATTGTTGTGGCAGTAGTGGCATAAGTCAGACTCTTGGGAATATTAATGGTAGTATTATAAATATATGGATTTGAGTATTTTTACTATTGCATGCGTTTGTGTTTTATTCCTTTTTGCTTGTGTCCTAAACTGACGTACATTTGTGAGGTAGTTTTAAAAAATATTTATTAAGACACATTTAATTAGTTAATGAAAACAAGTATAATTAGTTAATGGAAACAAGTATATTTATGTCTTTATTTTTGTGTATTGAAATGTATTAGTGGAAGTTGGTTAAAATCATATAATATATGAATTTCGTGAGAAAAGATATCAGAATAATGAATATGGCCTAGTGGTGGGGCGTTTTGTTGTTGAGGGAATGTTAAATTATAATTTGAGGTATAATTATCATTTCCATGAATTACATATAAAACGACGATAAGTGACAAAATCTCATAATAAAAATTAGTGATGAGAGCGAAGAATATATTTGGAGACAGAGACACATCCACTGCCCCTGTCTGTCCAATGACATTCTTATCAAAATGTAATGTTACATATGTAAAATGTTCAAGTTTGTCAATTTACGCAGCTCATTTTTTAATGTGTTTAAATTAAGAAGTTACATTTTAAATCCCTATAGTTTTTTTTTTATAAATTTTAATAATTTTTATTAAGTAAATTAGATTAAATTATCAAATATCTTTAACATTTGTTATTTGGTGTCTAAATTTTTCCTAATTAGTCTAAATTAATAAATAATATTTATAGTTATACATTGCTAGTTTACACTAAAAAATAGGGATCATGATCCTCTGCAATTAAAAAATTGGTGCAGTCATTGCAATCAAGGTTTAGCCACCATTGGATTTGTTTTACATCCTTTCTTCACCCTCAAATTTCTTTGTTCTAAAAAATTATAAAATAAACATTATAGAGAGAGATAGACATAGATGAGAGAGGAATGACTGCAGAGAATCTAATTCCAAAAAATAGATAGAAAAAATTCACAAACTTATAGTTAATATAAATTATGTGATTTTTAAATATTATTGATATAAGTTTTTAATAGAGTCTTTTGCTGATCCATCATCGTACCAACAAAGAAGAGGTCATGGGCCCGCTGCTCTTGTACTTAAGGTAGCATATTTTTAAACTTTAAAAGGGTTAATTATGTTTTTAATCTCTATCAAATTAGTTATTTTCACTTTTCGTCTCTCTATTTTTTATAAAAAATCATCTTTCTAATATTTTCCGTCCATAATTTTAATCTATGACGTTAGATCTGTCGGGTGACTTAGCAGTATAAATGGCAATTTTTTTTACAATTTTGGCAATTTAAGTGATGGTCATGGTGGCAACTTAAGTGGCAATACAAGATATTTATTAAAACTTAGAGTAGTGCTAATTAGTACGAAACAATTTGAAGAAGAAATACAAGAATGCACACATGTCACTATTTAAGGGGTATATTTTAAATTAATTTTAAATTAATTTTAAATTTAATTTCCTTTTTAATAGAGAACATGGTGTATGGTGTTAGAATTTATTCTTGCATTTCTTATTTTCAGCTTTTCTTAAACTATGTACAATAGTTTACATATTCAACACACTCCTTTTTTATTTTTTACACTCCACATCATTTTTCAACATCTTGTATAATAAAAAATTGATTTACTATAAAATAATTAAGCCCAAATAATTAAGATGAAATAAAAATTTAAACATTCACAACAACCGATAAGATTTTGCAATGTATTTTATGTGACGCCACTCTCTCCTCATTCAACATGTTGAATGTTTTCAACACTAATTAATCCACCTCACTTTCAACACTCAATTCAACACTCCATTGCAACAATTCAACTATTTAATGATTTTTCAACATTCCCATTGTAAGTAGTCTTAGTGATAAACATTTTCCTAAAAGTTATTTGTTTATAAAAACCACTTAATCCATCAAATTAAGCTATTCTTCTACCACTCTCCATAACCATTGATGGTTTCAACGCACAAACAACTTTCTTAATAACCTTCTTCTTTTTCTTCTTCTCATCATCACCATTACCACCACTGCTTCTAGAACAAATGTTGTTGGTCTTTCCAATGGTCCTCGAAGGTATAAGTGACATGTATCTTAAAGAAACTTGTTTACCTTTACCTCTTTTGGGTATGAAGCCATTTTTGTCTATCTCGGACATAGAGGAGGCTAATGAGTTCTCTGAAATGGAAGCCATCATTGCAAAAAGATGAAAACTTTACATTTGTTTTTGCAATTCCAAAATTTATAACCCTAACTGCTCAACTAAGATTGTGCACAGTTTTTACAATCCCAAACATTCCATCTTTCCGATTATCTTTTTTTTATGAAACCAACACAACTTGAGTTCCACACAATTCATCTTCTTTTTCACCAGCATCTTCGCCAATGCAACCACACGCCGCTGAAAATTCCCATGTTCCATAATCTTCCTCGCCGCTGAAGCATCAATACCACAACTAATTGACACTTCAATTTTGAGAGGAATTTCAAGAGTAGATGAACATCCCTTTGAACTAAGTGACATGTATTGATAGTTTGGGCTACATTTATGATTGCAATAACATATCCAGTAATAGGTTTATGATGGAATATCAGAGAGGATAGTTTGAGTATGAGAGGCGGGGTGTTTGAAGAAGATAATTATAGAGAATCATGAGAGTGATTGTTGTGTGAGAAATAATTGATTTTTTGAGGTTTTGGTTGTAGAGGACGATTAGTGATTGCATGAGGAGTTCTTGTAAAGTGATGGAATTCATGGTTTATTGTTGGTGTTGGTGGTGGAAGTGATGATATTTTGAGATTTGAAACATAGTTTGATATATTTTCCATGGAAGAAGAAGAGGCTCTTAGGGGAAGGACCTACGAGAGGATAAGTTTAAGCCACTTGTTTTTGAAAGGAACCATTTATTTATTTTAGTTAATGACAAGATTGGTAAGATGACAATCCTGTAAATTAATTTCATCAAATTAAACCCACCCTAGCTATCAACCAAATATGACAGAGTCTCATACCCCAAAATGCATCTCCGGTCTTATGTGAGGAAGATCCAGCCTCATACCGCTGATAAGGATTTATGGGTACACTTCTTCCAAGACAGTCTGTCTGGAACTCAACTTGATTGGTTTTATCAGTTAGAAGGAGCCAATGTTCACAACTGGGAAGATCTCGTTGCAGCCTTTTACAAACAATACCAATACAACGCTTATCTTGCACCTACCCGTACTCAACTCTAGAGTATGGCCATGGTTTCAAGTGAGGGCTTCAAAGACTACGCATAAAAATGGAGGGACTTGGTAGGGAGAGTCCAGCCTCCTCTATATGAAAGAGAGTTAGTTGATATGTTCTTGGGCACCTTGTTTGGACCTTTCTTTAATCACTTAATTGGGAGTTCATCAACAGGTTTTACTAAATTGATTTTGACCGGAGAAAGGGTGGAAGTCGGGATAAAGAGTGGAAAGATTCAGAAAGATACATCTTCTGATGCTGTAAGAAAGCCTTTCATTGGAAAGAAAGAAGTGGTTGATGTATATCCTCATAGAAATCAAGATAGGGTTGCACGCCGTCCAATGGTGGGGGTTGTCATGATTCCTAAACCTGCGCCTGACCAGCAAAGAAACAACCAACCAAGAATGGAAAGAACAGTCAGACAGTTCACCCGAATTAATATGACACTATCTAAGGTATTAACACATTTGTTAAGATCCAACCTAGTGACCTTGAAAGAAGCTCCAAAGAACCCTAACACAACGTCTCCTCACTATCATCCTAATGCCCATTGTGCATATCATTCTGAGAGTCCCGGCTATGACACTAACAATTGTTGGGCTCTGAAGAACAAAGTACAAGATCTTCTTGAAGCCAAAGAGATTGAATTTGATGCACCAGAAAAACCCAATGTCATTACTGCCCCTATGCCCAAGCACGGCCGTAATACCAACGCCGTTGAGGAAGATATGTTTGTTACTTCAGTTAATGAACTTATGACCCCACTCCTTACTATCAAAGAGAAATTGTTGAATGCTGGTGTTTTCCCGGGCTGTGATGAAAGCTGTTATTTCTGTTTGTCCTCACCAACCAGCTGTCCTTTGTTAAAAGCAGGAGTTCAGTGCCTAATAGATAACAAGGAAATTTTGTTCGAGAAGACTTCTGTTCCAATTGTTTCTTATAATGATGTTTCCATCGTTACCATTTCCGCTAATTCTTCCAGGGTCTCCACCAAAAGACCCGTTAGAATTACATCAGTTCCAAAAGTAGCTCCTTTGATAATTACAGTTCCTGGACCAATCCCATATTCGTCAGACAAAACCGTACCATGGAATTATGGAGGGGATGTTTACTACCACGGTATCAAGCAAGATTGGCCAGCTGCTAAAGATTCAAGTTTTGAGAAGGTTAACTCCAATATTAGTAATATTGCAAGGACTAGCAAGATTACTCGAAGTGGAAGGATATTCTCTCCAGAAATTACTCCCCCAAAAGCAGTTTCTGGACCCGTAATCATTCATGTTGTTGTTGCTCCTCCAAAGGATATTCCCAGTCCAACAATCATCTCTACTAATACTCCAACGGACAAAGCTGTTACAATCCATGTTATCACTCCTACTGAGATTCCTGCTGCCGGGTCAACTGAGACTCGAGGTAAAGGTATTCTGATTGAGCCTGTCCGGATGAAGGCACAATCATTGACTATCCCTGAGACCTCTCGGAAAGAGATGGAGGAAATTATAAATATCATAAAAAGAAGCGACTACAATGTAGTCGAGCAATTGGGGCAAACTCCATCAAAAATTTCCATGCTGGCTTTATTACTATGTTTTGAGGCACATGCAAAGGCCTTGGTAAAATTCCTGAAAAACTGCCCATGTACCCCAAGAAACATTTGTCGATCAGTTCCAAGACTGCATAGCCAGCTTGACTGCAGATAATGGTCTAGGTTTTTCGGATGCTGATTTAACACCAAGAGGAAGGAAGCATAATGAGGTATTGCATGTCTCAGTCAAATGCAGGGGCACGACCGTGGCTCATGTCTCATCTCTGAATGTATTGCCTAAAAAAGCTCTTGATAGGCGGGACTGTGAGGGATTGACATTGAAACCAAGGAACATAGTAGTGAGGGCTTTTGACGGCTCGAAAAGGATGGTGCATGGGGAAGTGGATATCCCCATAAAGGTTGGAACCCAAACATTTGATTCAACCTTTTATGTAATGGATATTCTCCCTTCATATTCCTGCCTGCTAGGTCGACCGTGGATTCACAATGCTGGCGCTATTACTTCTACGTTGCACCAAATGCTAAAATATCCAATTCAAGGGAAGATCATTACCTTTCATGGAGAAGAAGAGTATATGATCATCCATCTCAATTCCTTCAGATATGTGGAATTAGATGGTGAATTTATTGAAACTCCATTCCAGCACTTTGAAGAAGTCCCACAAGATGTGGCAGTAACCAAGGTTGTGTCTCAAGTTCCCAAGATCACAAGGCCTCCGCTCAGGATGTCATCTTTGAAGGATGCCAAGGCAGTGATAGAAGAAGGTGGGTGCACTATTTGAGGATAACTCCCATATATCTCATACAAATCTGACAAGTTTGATCTGGGTTTCACTTCAGGTGCCCAGAAGGCTGTACGTCGCGCTCGTGCCGGAGGACCACCCTTAAAGATTAGCAACCACGAAGTCAATGCAGTAGAGGAGGATGAAGACAGTTATAACTTGGAGGATTGGATTTTCTCAACTGTCAGTGGAGGACTCAGCAATTGGGAAGCTAGAGATTTCATCTCGATCACTTTTATCTCGCAGTAATTTGTCTTTACATTTTGTTGGATCTGTAATATTAAAACAATTCAGACTCTTAAAACCTTGTGCCTTATCTGAGGCACAATGGTCCATTTGTAAGGGTTATTATCTCATTTCCATATGACATCAATGAATCATGGAAGTTTTTACATACAAAATTTGTGCTCATTGTTTTTCTTTTACATTTTTATCCTTTTCAAAGATAGCTATACTCTTACACACACTCACACTCACAATGCAGGTCTACATCCATTCGATATCCCATGGGTAACGGTTCTGCTATGAAATATTATTTTAACTATTACTAATGTATATGAAATATGTGTCATTAATTAATAGTCTTTTAACATAGTTTCTTAGTGATGAAGTAACCTAAAATTTGGTGATGGTGAACAAGAAAACTATTGAAATTGTTTATATCTGTTATACCATGATAAAATATGAATATGGTGAATAAATATACTATAGAGCCTCATTATATAATTTTAATTATTACAAAAGTTTATGAAATATGTGTCATTAATTAATAGTCTTTTAACATAGTTTCTTAGTGATTAAGTAACCTAAAATTTGGTGATGGTGAAGAAGAAAACTATTGAAATTGTTTACATCTATTATACTATAATACAATATCAACATGGTGAATAAATATACTATCGAGCCTCATTATATTATTTTAACTATTACAAATGTATATGAAATATGTGTCATTAATTAATAGTCTTTTAACATAGTTTCTTAGTGATGAAGTAACCTAAAATTTGATGATGGTGAAGAAGAAAACTATTGAAATTATTTACATCTATTATACCATAATACAATATAAATATGGTGAATAAATATAATATCGAGCCTTATTATATTATTTTAACTATTACGAATGTATATGAAATATGTGTCATTAATTAATAGTCTTTTAACATAGTTTCTTAGTGATGAAGTAACGTAAAATTTGGTGATGGTGAAGAATAAAACTATTGAAATTGTTTACATCTATTATACCATAATACAATATGAATATGGTGAATAAATATACTATCGAACCTCATTATATTATTTTAACTATTACGAATGTATATTGTTATAACCCAGTGGGATTATTCACATAGCTGTTTTGTTTAGTTTTTCACAAATTGTGTAAATTCTATTATTCGGTGGCGTTCTCTTACTAGGACGTCATCCTCTTGTACAAAAAACGCCTATTTACAGGCCAAACTTCAAAGTCAATACAATTCATTTTCAGAGAAATTTCAAACTGTTATTTCCTTTTTCTGTTTTGTTTTGCGAAGAACGTCCAATGTTCATTTTTGATATATGCATTTGACATTAATTGCTGCTCATAAATATTTACATGCGAAACAAAAGACGATTACTAGTAATATCATAAACATGGGCAAATGAGAAATGTCCAAACTGTACAGTTGCTCTATCCACCAGGTACAAAGGTAGATTCAGCTGAAGAATATGGCTAAAGGTACTTTCACTCCCCGTAGAGTAAGAAAAAGACAGTAATGTTAGCTCTCCCCAGCTGAGACTCGTGACCGTGAGTGAATCGGCAATATCCTCCCCATAGCAGAGTTTATCTACCATCAGCACTAAAAAGTCTTATATTCCCCAGTGGAGTATAAAAATACACCCCCGGCGGAGTACAAAATATCCCCAGTGGAGTTTGAAATTTTTTTCCCAAGCGCAGTCTGAAAAAGCTTCCCCAGTGGAGTTTGGAGGATCATCCACAGTAGACTCTAGAAGATTGTCCCCACTAGAGCCTAAAAGGTTATCCCCAGTGAAGTCGCAACTGAAAGATCATCCCCAGCGGAGTTCATTCCTTTCACAAACAGGAATTCAATCCCCAACAAGATTCAGTATCACCAGCAACGGTAATTCATCCCCAGCGGAAGTTACCAGTCGAATCCTCTACAGAGCATCTCTTCCCCACAGAGTAATCTCATCATCAGTTTGTTCCCCATCGGAGTTATCATCTCTTACAGGTTTATTCTCACAAACATCTTCGTTCGTCATCCCCAGCAGAAACGAAGAATTCAACTCTTTCCTCTAGCAGCTATCCAGGATTTATTTTCCCCAGCTAAAACATTACATTTCCATACATCATGACACATGCATATACGCATCATACAACGCAATCTCATTTATTTTGAGAACATCATTGCCTGATACATATCATGCATTACATACAACTAAACTTTACCTTTTAGGAAGGATGCAGTTAAATTCTCATAAAATTCAAAGCTATGAAGCTTTTTTCTCAGTCGAATTACTGACAAGTTCTTAAATCTCAATAGAGTTTTTCTCAGTTGAATTACAGACAAGGTCCTAAATCTCGACAAAGTTCCTCAGTCGAATTACAGACAGGTTCCTAAATCTCAGCAGAGAAGTTTTCTCAGTTGAATTATGGGCGAGTTCTTAAATCTCGATGAAGATGTTTCTCTAGTTGAATTACTGACAAGTTCTTAAATCTCAAAAGAGTTTTTCTCAGTTGAATTACAGACATGGTCCTAAATCTCGACAAAGTTCCCCCGTCGAATTACAGACAAGTTCTTAAATCTCAACAGAGAAGTTTTTCTCAGTTGAATTACGGGCGAGTTCTTAAATCTCGATGAAGATGTTTCCCCCCAGTTGAATTACGAGCAAGTTCCTAAATCTCGACATTTCAGTTGAATTACGGGCAAGTTCCTAAATCTCAACAAAGATCAGACTTCCCTAGCGGAATCTTCTACAACAACAGGTATACAAGATCTCGCTAAGGAATCTCTTATGCGATCGACACTCCTTCAGATGGTATCTTTAAGCCCATCCCCTCATTAGTAATCTCCAAATGGCATCTGTAAGCCCATTCCCGACATCACAAGACAATTGCCACTTCATGCGAGTGCAAATTTCTGGGCACTCTAGTGTTCAATCATCTTCCACCTTCGGATCACGAAAGGCATAAAAGCCAATCTACATCCTCAAGTTTAAGAAGATTGAACAGGGGTAGATGTTGTACCCTAAAATTTTCCCTCCCATATTTCTCAAAACATTGCAAGAAAGATCTCCAAGTTGCTCAAGGTTGCTCAAGAGTTGGTCAGACAAGCTATCTCCTAAGGCAGTCTACCCCAAATTAGGGTTTTGTGTTGCATCAATATACTTGAGTACAAATGACCTCAAGTGCTCCCCAATGTCCTAATATGTTCTCAAGATCATCCATATCAAATTTCAAGCATTGAAGAGGAAGTTTGCCCAGTCAATTGCTCAAAGGTCCAAAAATCGAATGTGTTTGGGCAAAAGTCAACTGTGACCTAAATACAGCCAAAATTCAAGATTTTTTGTCAACATTATCATTTTGAAGTACATTTCATCATTTTATCAAGGGTAGATCATGATTCATCAAGGATTGCTCAAAATTCATCAAGATTCAAGAGTTGTTAAATTAGGGTTTTGTAGGAAAAGTCAACTCAACTTTGACCAAGCATAACTTTCTCATACTTTATGATAAATGACCCATCAAAATCTCATTTGGAAGAGGATGAAATTCCATACAATCCATCTTCATACCCCAAGATCAAAATATGCACTCACAAGAAGTTATGAATTTGGACATTATAGGTCATTTTTAAAAGTCAACAAAAACACCTTTTTTGTCAAAGCTTCTACCTTGAGCATGGAATGTCAAAATGATATGGGACCAAAAGGGTTGATTAAAGTACATCTCAATATTTCTAAAAAGTCCGAGAACACCTCCAAAGAGTTAAAATTGAAGAAGTTATGCATTGTTGAAGTTTGACTTTTTTGCAAAATTGCCAAAAGTTAACTATCCCCAAAACTTCAAATTTTTTCAAATGGGCCCATTCTTTTCACTTGTTTTGAGTTTGCCTTATGGCCCACGTGCTCCATCCTTGACCATGTGTCCATATCATTTTTTTATTAATTATTTTGATTTTATTTGAATTAATTTGATTTAAATTAAAATAAATCAAATAAAAATCCAAAGGCATTGATAACAAAGATTTGGTGTTGATTTCAGGTTCCATTATGCAGCTGGCCATCATCAAACTCGTATCAAATGAATTATGTGCAAAAAAAAGATTGAAATCAAGCCAATTTGGAAAGTTTGTAAAAGGATATCCAATCAAATATCCAAGCATCAATGTAGGAAGATTTGGACAAAGTTTGTTACCCTAATACACTGAGCAATACATAAGGAAGCATGCAAGACAGAAACAGGGGTTGGAAATCAAGTGTGGAGGCAGAACGAAAGTTGCAAAAATCACAAAAAAGTGGGAGATCAAAATCAAAGTTAGAGGCATTTTCAGGACTTGATATTGGTCTCAATCGCTTCCTGGCAACTCTCACAAGCTAACCCAATCCAAATCATGTGTTTTCAGACCTCCTAGTGCACTGTAAGTAGTCCACGAATCCGCCATATTCTTGAAATTGAAAATTACTATTCTTGCATCCATTGAATGAAATAACTGCATATTCTTAACCCTCACATCATTTACAAACTGCATCATTTGATTTTGTTTATCTGACTTGTAGCAAGATCCACCATTATTAGGGTTTTGTTCTTGTTTTTGGGGTTTTCTGTTTCAGGGAAAATTGGCCATAATATTGGTCATGGTTGTGATCAGTGGTTTGAGACGAACTCAACCATGTCCTTAGAAATCATTTTCATAGCCTGAGGAGGATTTTGGAACGAAGCTGCATTTTTTGCTGCGGATAAAAATCTGCAGGTAAAATTACAATTCTGGGAGGACAGGGACGAAGACGTGTCGTCCGTTCATTTGCTCATTCAAATATTGCGCGCTTTTTTTATTATTTTTTGGCAATTGATTTTGTTTGTATATATTATATTATGTTATTATTATTATAACAAAAACAACAACACGCCCCAGTGGTGGCCACATAAGCGCTTAGAGACCCAAGGGCTGGAGGTCAGGGGTTCGATCCCTGCCTCCAGCAATTTGCCTTTTCTTGTTACTTTTCAAGAGATCTAGTACATACACGAGTCCACAGCCCACCATGCGCCTCACTCCTCAGCATGCCAGATGGCCAGGTGGCCAGATCTGATGGTCAGACCTTGAGGACATACCATGGATTCAGTCAATGCACATGCAGGGAATCCCAAAAGTCAAACGAACCAGCTTAATGGGCCAACAGAATTACTTTCAACACCTCCAAAAAAGGCCCATTCTCTCTTTCTCTTTATAATTTGTTTATTTAATTTAGCCATTTTATTTTATTTTAATTAATTTCTAACCAATAGATTAATTTTCTTTTTATCAAAAAAATCACAAAAAAATATTTTTATCCAATAAAAATTCAGAACTTTATTTTTCTTTTATTAATAAATACTAACTAATTAATTTAGGTTTTTAATTCTAGGAAACTTTAATTTATTTTTTTGTAAATATTTAAAATTAATTAGAAATCATTAGGTTTTAATTCTAATTTAATTATTTTAATTTCTTTCTTAAATTAACAAAACTCCAAAAAAACATGTCATTAATCATTTTTTCATCTAATTAATTAATTTAGTATTTAAATTTAGGATTAATTTCCTTTCTTAAAAAAACAACAAAAAAAAAACATTTTCTTTAAGGGTCAAAACCCTAATCCCGCATTCGATTTAATTTCCCGCGCGCTTTATTTATTTTTATCCATATTAATGTATCTGCTTCTGGTATGTAATAGATGATTAGGATATTTTATTTATTTTATCGCTTTATTTTATTTTCAAAGGGTTGCTTTTGGCGATGTAAATACCCGACGCCTTGTAATTTAATTTCCGCACTTTTAATTCTGCAAAATACAACTGTTAGATGTTTGATAATAGGGTTTGCATGACAAGAATGAATGCTTAATCTTAAAATAAAATTAGATCACCCTTAACATGTGCAAAGATAAAAATAACTGAAAACAACACACTCGCACATGCGCACTCTTAGGGTACACCCCACTTGGTTGCCTTCGTGCACGATCATTGAGTATAGGTCGTTTTAGAGGTCGTCCTCTTGTCTAAAAGATCATAGTTGCCTCGAAATGGTTGCCTCGGATATTGTTGCCTCAAACAAATGATCTAAGACATTAGGGTTACCGCTAAGGCGTCCTAACATTGCTTTAGTGACCGTATGTCCCTCATTCGAATTGACCCTCAAACTCCAACGATGGTGCTACCTACTCACTAATAGTGGGATAGCATTATCTAAAGGAAATTAGCATAGAACGATTCCGTTTTCGAGTAGGTAGATAGCTCTTAGATACTTGCTCATTCAAAAACAAAACTTTTTTCACCTACACTCCTTTTCAAACAAAGTTTTCAAAAACACTTCATTACACTCTTGAGGACAGAAGCAAGAGTTAAATCGAAGTTTCAAACAAAATTTTTTTTTTCAAACCCACAAGCACAAAGAAAATAATTTTGAAAACAATGAGCAAGTACCTAAGAGCCCGTAGATAACTACGGATAAAAAGGGTGCTAATACCTTCCCTTTCTATAATCTACCCCCCGAACCCGAGAAATATCTCAAAAAATGAATTTTTCTGTGCTTTTTTCCTTTCCTTGTTGGATAAAATAAAAGTCGGTGGTGACTCTTGCTTACCGTAACATTTTACGAAAACAAACGCAAAACGCAAACCAGCATTCTAAGAAACAGTCAGTTCTTCCCACTGTATCACAGAACTGGAGACTCTGCTGGGGAAGCTAATAAGTGGGGTGTACCTTAGGAATAGTTCATATTGTTTTCAATTGCTTGACTTGTATGCTTTATCTTTGTGGGCTTGAATCGGAGTTATTATAGATCCTAACTCGGATATGGGGGATACCCTTTAGGTAAGTAGCAATAAACTGTGAGGGAACTGTACGGCATAGACCGATACGGTTGAAGCAGTAGCTACGTTGGTGTGGCACTTTAGCATGTACCGATATCCCTTGTGGCGCAGCGAGGAGAATATGGGTCTGCTAAGGGGTCATTAAGCACCAACTGACCTTAGAACCTGTAATTGACCAACTTGGCCATAGAACAGTAGTAGTATGCTATGCTCATTGAGACCAAACTCTCGCGATGATTCTGACCGCAAGAAAAGGTTGCTAAACTGGAATTATGACCGATTGAGGGTGGTCAGTGATATTGAGATCCTCTAGAACCCGGTTACTATTTCTAGGACAGGTTTGAACCAACCAAACTGAAAGAGGGTAGTATCTAAGCTCCTTTCCAGCCTGAAATCTAAGGGCTATCTGTGTGACTTGTTTGCCCTTACCATGTTCGCTATATGTGAATACTTGTGGTGTGTTTCTATCATGACATCATGCATCATAACATTGCATGCATATTGCATTGGACTAACCATTTCAAAGACCAGTGAGATTCATCTTTGTTCTGTTTTGTAGGTCATGGCATATATGCGTAAAAACACTATTCGGATCAACTTTGTACAAATTCCCACTCAGCTTAAGGAATTGGTTGCAAAGGTTCCAGATATTTCTTCCTTTATCAGAAGATATGGGCACCTCCTTGGGTTGGTCACCTCCAAGATGGATGAACAGATGATGAGTGTCTTAGTCCAGTTCTTTGATCCACTGTACCACTGCTTCACTTTTCCAGACTACCAGTTGGTCCCCACTTTGGAAGAGTTCTCTTATCTACTTGGTATCTCCATTCTAGAGCAGACCCCGTTTACAGGTTGGGAGAAGGTCCTTAGGCAGGAAGAGATTTCTTCATCCCTCCATCTGACAAAGGCTGAGGTAATGTCTAATTGGGAAACTCGGAGTGGGACAAAAGGCTTCTTGACTAAGTTCTTGGTTGGTCGGGCTAATCAGTTCTAGGACAGTTTAGACTTTCAGGCGTTCGAGGACATCCTGGCTCTTCTTACTTATGGTCTGGTTCTGTTTCCCAACTCAGATTCTTTTGTTGACGTGAATGCGGTGAAGATTTTCATGTCCCGTAATCCAATGCCCACTCTCTTGGGTGATATCATGCACACTCTCTATGCCCGCACTGCTCGGAAACGGGAAACCCTTATGTGCTGTGCACCATTGCTGGCGAGGTGGTTTATTTCTCACCTCCCCAAATCAGTTTTGAAGAACAAAGAAGGCATGGGTTTGGCCTACAGGATTATGTCCCTTGCTCACATGGACATCATTTGGACGACTAAGGACATGGAAGACGTAGCTATTATTGATCGTTGTGGGGAATACCCCAATGTTCCACTGCTAGGAATCAATGGAGGGATCACCTATAACCATTGTCTGGCCTTGCGACAGTTTGGGCGAGCTAGGAGGGAAGGACCTCATGAGTTGCTGATGCTGAGCATTGTCTTTGACTTCCAAGGGGATAGTGATGAGCATCGCTGCAGATTCATCCGAGCCTGGGATAGGGTACACAGGTATGATCCGCACGAGTTAGGTGTGAATACTTCTCTTCCAATGGAACCATATCTCCGGTGGGTTCGTACATGTGCTCAGAAGCTAGGGATGCCCTACGAAGCTGTCTGGCCTGTGATAGTTGAACTTGCTGATGAAGAAGGGGTTCCTCCTACCATCCTCCACCTTTACATGCCTACTGACATTGGGGCATTAAAGAGGTCCTGGATCCAACTAAGGGAAAAGCGGGATACATACAGAGAAAAGTATCACGAGCAAGAGAGGAAGATCCTAAAGTTTACAAGGCAATTGGAGAGAGAGCAGATCCTCAACGACTATGTCAGCACCAACGAGAAACGACCATGGGAGCACTGATGTCTTTTGCTACTTCTAGTTTTGATTTACTTTTCAGTATTTCCTTTTTTGTAACGCCTTAAAGGCATCTGTTGAACATTTGAATTCAAATTTTATCTAATAAAAGTGTGTTTCATTTTGGTTTACGAATTTGAATCCCTAAAATCTTTGAAATCATATCATACACATATCATTCCCATGCACCTCATTACAGGTACCCTTACAGGTTTCTCATCTTCTTCGCTGTTTATTTCAGCGCATCATGTCTTCTGAAACATCAACTGAACAAGCCATCAAGGCTCTGCAAGCTCAAAACGCCCAGTTCCAGGAAATGTTCATGAGTTTGGCCAAGGGTCAGAAAGACCTGAAGACTCTTATCTTGAAGGATAAGAAGAAGAAGAAGAAGAAGAAGAAGAAGAAGAAGAAGAAGAAGAAGAAGACAATCCTCTTGAATATGGGTCGCAGATTCGGAAACAATTTGCGAGAAGAGATTAATTTGACCCACTCATCTGGAGGGGGAGAGAATCAGGAAGAAAGGAGGGCTCCTAGCCCTGTGGTTTCTGACAACGAGACTGACTTTAACGAAGACCAGTATCCTCTAGTTGAGGATATGTATAAGTAACTTGGAGACCGGTTGAGCGCGATGGAGGTCCAGAAAGTCCCTGGACTGGACTTTGGAGATCTCGGTTTGTCATCTGGGGTGGTGATTCCCCGCAAGTTTAAAGCACCAGTCTTTGCTAAATACGATGGGGTTTCTTGCCCAAAGCTGCACCTCCGCTCGTATGTTAGAAAGATCCAGCCGTACACCACTGACAAGAACCTCTGGATCCACTTCTTTCAAGATAGTCTTTTAGGGACTCAACTTGAATGGTTTTACCAGCTGGAAGGAGCTAGTCTGCGTAATTGGGAGGACTTGGCTGCTGCTTTCTACAAGTAGTACCAATACAATGTCGACCTTGCTCCCACGCGTACCCAACTTCAGGGTATGTATATGGGTGCGAGCGAAGGTTTCAAAGACTACGCTCAAAAATGAAGGGACCTTGCTGGAAGAGTACAACCCCCACTGGTTGACATGGAGTTAGTAGATATGTTTCTGGGGACCTTGTCTGGTCCGTATTTCAAACATCTGATTGGAAGTTCATCATCCGGGTTTACTGAGCTGATTATGACCGGGGAAAGAATTGAAGCCGGTATCAAGAGCGGTAAAATACAGAAAGGTGCTTCGTCAAGCACCGAGAAAAAGACTTTTAAGAAGGAATCCAGTGTTGTTTACAGCGTGAAAATCCATAATAGACCTGAGCGCCACCAAGCAGTCAATGCGGTTGTTATATCAAGACCTACTGTTGCTCCTCAATGCAACAATCAGCCAAGGGCCGAGAGACCGCAAAGACAATTCACTCAGCTCCATATGACCCTATCTCAAATTCTGCCGCAATTATTGAAGACCAACTTGGTGATTCCGAAAGAGGCCCCGAAGAATCCCAATACAACATCACCCATGTACAATCTGAACGCCTGTTGTGCTTTTCACTCTGATAGCCTGGGGCACGATACGAATGACTATTGGGTTTTGAAGAATAAGGTGCAAGACCTGATTGATGCTAAGGATATTGAGTTCGAAGCGTCGGGGAAGCCAAATGTCATAACGGCACTGTTGTACCCCAAAATTTGCCCTCCCATTTCCTCAACATTTTTTTCATCACAAAACCCTTGGAGATCAAGATCCAATTAGGGTTTCCTCTACTTAAGACTTCTCCTTGCACTGTTGACCCAAATTAGGGTTTGTGTTTGCACAAAGATGTTTTGACCTAAAATGCCTAATATGACTTTCATGCTTCATATTGGACCCCCAAGTTTATCCATACCAAGTTTCAAGTCTTGATTCCAAATTTTGCCCAGTCAATTGGACAGTTGACCTAGAAATCAGCTGTATTGGGGAAAAAGTCAACTGTGGCCAATTGACAGACAAATCTCATCAAAATTGACCCACATCAACATTATGAACTCACATGGACCATTCGATCAAGTTTGGATCACAATTCTATAAGAAATTTGATCAGATCACCAAAAGGGCAAAATGGTCATTTTTAGGGTTTTGACTGCACAAAGGCAATTTTTGACTGCTTGACCTAGCCAATGGCAAAACAAGCTCACATATGGACTCAAGGACCCCATGGAATTATCTTGACATGCTCAACAAGTTCAAAAGATCCCAAATACACAAGATTGACAGTTGAATTTCCCAGTCAATTGATCAATTTTGACTGTATACTGAAAAGTCAAACTTTGACTTTTTGGTCAAAATCAAGGGTCAAGATTTATTTTTCATCAAAACATGCCAAATCATGAAACTTGTTCATCAAGAAATCAAGAAATGCAAATTAGGGTTTGAAATGAAGATTTTTCATAACTTAGAATTTTTCTAAGTTATGAAAAACCCTAATTTTTTCCTAACTTTGCCCCACTTTCTCACCAAGATTCATTTAGATTCAAGCAAAAGTCAAAACATGAAAGTTGTAGCCTATTGCATAATCTACAACTTTGATTCACAAAGTTTTCCCAAAAGAAGCTTGTAGCTCAAGTTAAAATTTTTGGAACAAGGGTACCAAACCATTCTTAACTTAGAGAAAATTTGACCTATTTTAGGCAAGGTTTTTACCTAACTTCAAGACCATTTTTCACATACTTCCACTTGGAATTTCAATTTGCATTTCAAAGTTTGATTGTAGTACACATTCCAAGCTTTCTAAAATTTCCAAGAACTCATCAAACAACCTCATGGTTAGAGAGAATCGAACTTTGCAATATGGGAAAAACTCACTTTGTTCTTGGCCAAATTACATGTCCATAACTTGTGCATTTTCAAACTCAGCATGTGCTAGCTACATTGCAGGCCTCTAATCCCATTTTCACTCAATAATTCAATGCTAAACCATTGTGCCAAGATGTTGTTCTATGCATTTGGTCATTACATGGAGAACTAAGCCATAAATGGAAAAAGTAAAATATCCATTGTTGAAAAGTTGCACTTTATGTCTAAAGCAAATCCAAGCAAGTACAGTTAAGATCTCTTTGGCACAAGTTTATGAGTTAATTACACTGATCAAGACTAAGTGGTGCAGCATAGATTGGGGGCCTCTACCTGTCTAGAACTCAACTTGGCCATTGCTTGCTTAAAGTGTAAGAAAGATAGCATAACATTTACCAACTCTCATATCAGTTAACCAAGGCTTAGAAAAAGTTATCAAACACATTCAAGACATCCATTCTGAGCTAGAACACGAACCAACCAAGTCCCAAACACTCTCATTCCCAGAATCACCCTCAAACTGCTCAAAACAGGGCACCCCTGCAGTTTGAGTTCCATAGCTCAAACCTTCCATGCTTTCTTGCTAAAGACACATCAAACACATCCCATAATATCCCTTGAAGCTATTCCAAACCTCAAACACGACCTGTAACACTCCCAGGCAACATCACAATTTTCATTTTCTTGTTTTGCAGTTGAAGTTCTATAACACGATTCAAAAGGTTTCAAGACAAAGTAAAGCTTGGAATAGCATCCCTGGACATCAAGGAAGTTGTACCAATCATCACCTTGCATTGAAGACACCTCAATCACCAGATACAACTTCAACTGAACAGGTAAGTTCATGAACACAAATCTCTCTATCCAGGCATTGTTAGCTTTAGGTTTGTGAAGAAAACATGTCACATTCATAGCCCTGAACATGCCCATGTGATTAGATTTCATTTATATTATGTATGATTAGAGAATTTGATGTCTGAACTTGGAACAAAAATTAGGTTAAGAATTGGGGGAGAAGAAATTCTCTCTCATTTCTGAGAGTTAAAACATGTTCTTTATATGTGTGAACTCGTGAGAGGATGCTTAACATTTTTGGTGTTGTAAGTTTTTGCTAAAACTCAAAGAATCAGGACCTTGCAATGGAAGAAAAGAGGCGCGTGTTTTTGTTCAAACTGAAATGCTGGAGGTTGAAGAAGCTCCACGTGGGCTGGGCCTATTTGACTTTTCTTTTTGCACCCTTTTATTACTTTTACACCCCCTGAGCCCATTTTGCTTATTTTAATGATTTTTTGACTTTTTCTTTTTTGGTCTGACTTATTTATTTTTTCTTATGATATTAAAAATATAAAAAATATTTTTTACACCATTTTCATATTTATTAGGTATTTATTTGTTTAGATTAGTTTTTGTATAGAAATAAATAAATAGATATACTTTTACTTAAAATACTAAAAAATAGTGCAAACACATTTTATTTTCCATTTTTATTTCATTTTATCTTCTGAAAATATTTTATGTAAAATATACTTTTTTTATAAATATTAAATATTATTATTTTTGTATATAATATATATATTTAGTAAATAATACAAATATTTATATGTATATTAGTATATTTAGGTTAAAAATACAAAATATATACACTTTTATTTTTTATTAATATTTAATATAAAAAATACCTTTTTGACAAATATACTTCATTTTTATTTTATTTTTGTATATAATAAATAAATATTATACATATTAAATAATTAATACATTTTATTTAATAGAATTAGGGTTTTGCCCTAAACATAAAAAACTCCAAAAAATAATACTTTTTATTTTGTTTATTTGACATACAAAAATACTTTTTTTCATACATATAAAAAAAAACCTTTTTGCATCTTGCATATTTATTTTATTTCCATTTAATTTGTGCAATCAATTATCTTGTAAGTAATTCAATATTGATGTAATAGTTTAGGTTTAAATTCCTTGTCAAAAAAAACCCCATTTGAACATTTGTATCCCCCTTCCCATATATTGTGTTGTAATAGCTTAGTAATTTTATTTTTCGCACTTTAATGCTTTCTAATTATGCCATGTTAGAATTAGGGTTTGTATGCGAAAACAACAAAAATAGTTTGACCTAATTTCAAGATAAACAAGCATGAAAATGGACAACACTAATCACACTTGCACCCCTAGGGTATTCCACTTGTTGCCTTCAATAAATGGGCCATATTGCATGTTAGGTCTCTTTGGGCAAAAACAAAACAAACAATCAAATGATCATAGTCCCTCGATGACGCTTTCGAAAGTTGCCTAAAAAATGATCAAGTCCCTTAAAGAAAATTGCCCAAAGATACTTGGCACCATTGCAATTATGGTCTAAACGATGACCCGCGCCCGTCCCTTTCACATCCTAACACAAGATTGTCCACCAAATACAATGGTGGAACAAACTTGTTAAAAGGGTTAAAACATAGCAATAATCTTTGAGAAATTTAGGAGTAGATAACCTCTTAGTTACTTGAATCAAACTTGCAAAACAAAACACTTGCCTATTTTCTAAAACCACACCTCACAACACTTTCAAAACAACTTTCAAAAACAAATGAAAACCTTTTCAAAAGATATACACCTTTGTATACATCCCAACATGGATCATTACAAAGGTTGCCACCACATTGGCCTCTTTTCAAAACATTTTCAAACCCACACACACAAGAGCACCATTTCAAATAATTGAAAACAAGAGGCAAGTTGATTTAAGCAAATAACTAAGAGCCCATGGATAACCATGGATAGAAAGGGTGCTAATACCTTCCCTTTCTATAATCTACTCCCCGAACCCAAGAAAACATCTCAAAGGTTTTTGCTGTACTTTTTAAACCTTTCCTTTAGGATAAAATAAAAAGTCGGTGGCGACTCTTGCTCAATCGAAACATTTGCGAAAACAAATGCAAAACCACAGTCAGTTCTCCCACCGTATCACAGAACTGGCGACTCTGCTGGGGATTGATTAAAAGTGGAGTAACCTTAGGGCTTAGATCACCTTTGTTTTAAATTGTTTGCCTTGTTTGCTTTTATATTTGTGGGCTTTGCATCGGAGTTTCATAGATCCTAACCCGGATCTGGGGAATACCCTTTTAGGTAGCATAATCTGTGAGGGACCTGTCCGGCGTAGACCGACATGGGTGAAGCAGTGGCTACGTTGGTGTGGCACCTTGGTCTGTACCTATATCCCTTGTGTTGCAACGAGGAGAATATGGGTCTTCTAAGGAGTCATTAAACACCAACCGACCTTAGAACCCTAAATTGACCAAACTTGGCCATTAGAACAGTAGCAGTATGCTACACTCATTGAGGCTAAACTCTCGCGATGGTTCTGGCCGCAAGAAAAGATTGCGATGCTGGAGTTATGACCGATTGAGGGTAGTCAATGATTTGAGATCCTCTAGAACCCGGTTACTTTTGATAGGACAGGTTTTAACCAACGAAACTAAAAGAGGGTAATACCTAAACTTCATGCTGGCCTGAAAACTAAGGGTTGTCTTGTGTGACTTGTGTGCCTTATCATGCTTGCCTGTGTGAATACTTGTGGTGTGCTTCATCATAGCATCATGCCATCATACCATTGCATGCATCCTGTATAAGGACTAACCCATTTCAAAGACAAAAAAAAGTTTCATCTTTGCTCTGTTTTGTAGGACATCATGATGCCCGTGCGTAGGAATACTGTCCGGCTCAACTTTGTTCAACCACCAACTTTGCTCAAGGATTTGGTTGGTAGGATTCCAAACACTTCTTCCTTCATCAACAGGCATGGTTCTCTCCTTGGCTTGATCACTGCAAAATGGGACCAACAACTGATAAGTGTTCTGACCCAGTTTTATGACCCCCTGTATCATTGTTTCACCTTTCAAGACTTCCAGCTGGTCCCTACCCTGGAAGAATTCTCTTATTTGCTTGGTATCCCTGTTTTGGAGCAAACTCCATTCACTGGTTGGGAAAAGAATCCTAGGCCTGAAGAGGTTGTTGCAGTTCTCCCCTTGACCAAAGAAGAGGTATTGGCTAACTGGGAAACTAGAAGTGGAGTTAAGGGCTTTTTGGTCAAATTTCTGGTTGGCAAAGCCAATGATTTCTGGAATGACTTAGACTTCAAGGCGTACAAAGAAATTATGGCTCTTTTATTCTATGGTCTGGTATTGTTTCCCAATCCTGACACCTTTATCAGTATCTATGCCATAAGGATCTTCATGTCTCGGAACCCTGTACCCACTCTTTTGGGTGATATCCTGCAACAACTCTATGCTCGTACTGCCCGAAAACGGGGAACTCCGTGGTGTTGTGCTCCTTTGCTAGTGAGGTGGTTTATTTCGCACCTTCCTAAGTTCGTGCTGAAGAATGAAGAAGGAAAGGGTTGGGCTCATAGGCTAATGTCTCTCACTGATAATGACGTCACTTGGACTCTCAGAGGTTTGGATGAGGTAGCTGTTATTGATTGTTGCGGAGAATACCCTAATGTTCCGTTGATTGGTATCCAAGGAGGAATCTCTTATAATCCATGTTTAGCTCTCCGCCAGTTTGGAAGAGCCAGAAGAGTTGGGCCTCATGAAATGTTGGTTCCTCACTTCCATTTTGAATTTCAGGTAGACAACGACAAACTACGCCATGGATTCATTAAGGCTTGGGACAGAATTCACAAAGCTGACCCACATGAGCTGGGACCAAAGACCTCTCTACCAATGGAACCCTATTGCAAATGGGTCCGCACCCGTGCTCAGAAGTTAGGTATGCCGTACGAAGCTGTCAGACCTATCATTCTTGAATCTCCTGATGAAGATGGGGTTCCTCCAACTGTCCTCCCTCCTCAGATACCCACTGATTTTGACACAATGAAGAGATCTTGGGCGCAGCTAAAGGAAGAACGGGATTTTTATCGGGAAAAGTTCAACGAGCAGGAACGGAAGATCCAGAGGTTGACTAAGCATTTGGAGGAAGAGCGGGTCCTGAATAACTACATCCACACTGAGAAGAGGAGGCCATGGGAGCACTGATGGGCTTTGGATGTTTCCTTTTTACAGCTTTTATTTCCTTTTCAGTATTTTTCATTCCTGTAATGCCTAAGGGCAAGTTGTTGAACAATTTAAAAATTTGAATCTAATGAAGTGTGTTTCCCTTTTGTCTACAAAGTTGAATCTTGCTTGTCTTTGAAAACATAAAACATACGCATCTCATTGCATCATATGCATAACAGGTACCCTTTTTCACAGGTTGCTTAATCTCCTTCGCTGTTTATTTTGAACAGTCATCATGAATCCAGACTCATCCAGTGAGCAAGCAATCAAGGCCCTTCAGGCCCAAAGTGCCCAGTTTCAAGAAATGGTCCTGATCCTGGCCCAAGGTCAGCAAGAGTTGAAGACTCTACTCCTGAAGAAGAAGAAGAAAAAGAGGACTGTGTTATTCAACACCGGACGCAGGGTTGGGAACACACTCCATAACGAGGCTGATCCAACTACTTCTTCTGCTGAGAAAGACAGTCCCCAAGGGGGAGGAGCTCCTAGTCCTGCAGTCTCTGACAACGAGACGGATTACAATGACGAACAATACCCACCTGCTGCTGACAGATACAAGCAATTAGAGGACCGCTTGAGCGCCATGGAGATTCAGAATGTGCCGGGGCTGGATTTCGGAGATTTGGGCTTATCTTCTGGGGTGGTAATCCCACATAAGTTTAAGGCGCCTGCCTTTGCCAAATATGACGGGGCTTCCTGTCCAAAGCTGCATCTAAGGTCGTACGTAAGGAAGATCCAACCTTACACGGCAGATAAGAACCTTTGGATTCACTTCTTCCAAGATAGCCTTTCGGGGTCACAGCTTGAGTGGTTCTACCAACTAGATGGAACTAGTATCCGACATTGGGAAGATTTGGCAACCGCATTTTACAGATAATATCAATACAATTCTGACCTCGCTCCTACGCGTACCCAACTTCAGGGTATGTCTCTAGGAATGGGCGAAGGGTTCAAAGAATATGCACAAAAATGGAGAGATTTGGCTGGCAGGGTGCAGCCTCCATTGACTGATCGTGAGCTGGTCGATATGTTTCTAGGGACCTTGTCTGGTCCATTCTTCAATCATTTGGTTGGTAACTCCTCCGCTGGGTTTACGAATTTGATTCTGACGGGAGAAAGAATTAAAGCTGGCATCAGGTCAGGAAAGATACAAAAAGCTGCCTCCACAAGTACTGAGAAGAGGCCTTTCAAGAAAGAAGCAAGTGTCGTCTATGGTCCTAGAAGACAAGTCAAGCCAGAAAGCCGCCAAGCCGTCAATGCCTTGGTCATTTCAAAACCTGTCGCTGCTCCTCAGCAGTACAATCAACAAAGAGGTGAAAGGCCCAAGAGGCAGTATACTCGGCTGAGTATGACCTTGTCACAAATCTTACCGCAATTGTTATCAACCAACTTGGTGACCATCAAAGAAGCGCCGAAGGTCGTGAATACTGCATCTCCTAAGTATAACCCAAATGCCCGTTGTACTTATCATTCCGATAGCCCCGGACATACTATTGATGATTGCTGGGCCCTGAGAAATAAAGTGCAAGACCTTATCGATGCGAAGGAAATTCAGTTTGAGGCGCCTGAGAGGCCAAATGTTGTAACTGCTCCTATGCCCCAGCATAGAGTAAATGCCATTGAGGGAGATTTATATGCTGTTTCGGTGAATGATGTTGCTACCCCTCTTTTGACTGTTAAGAGGAACTTACTACTAGCCGGTTTATTTCTGGGTTGTAGCGAGGGTTGCCTCCTGTGTGCTGTTATCCCTACCGGTTGACCGCTGCTGAAATCAGGCATCCAAAGCCTGATGGATAGCAAAGAAATTCTGTTCAAGAAAACTGCTGTTCCATTTGTTTCCGCTGAAGAAGTATCTGTCGTCACAATTTACAATCCTACCAAAGCTCCCCCGAGGAAGCCAGTCCAAATTCTGTCTGTTGCACCCATTACTATTACTGTTCCGGGGCCTCTCCCCTATGAGTCTGATAAAGCTGTCCCATGGCATTATGGGGCCGACGTGTATGTGCTTGGAGTGAAGCAGGAGTTCAACACCGGTACCATTATCAGTAGCATCACTGGTCCCGCCAAGATTACTCGCAGTGGCAGGCTCTTCTCGCCTGACATTGCACCGCCAGTTATCCGAAAACCTCTCATCATCACACCCGCAAGTGTGCATGTTCCAATTCAAGTTCCTGTGTCTACTACTGCCGCCGAGTCCTCTGATACTCGGGGCAAAGAAGTTGCTACCGACTTGCCTGCCCGGACGGAGGCACCAAAAAAGACTGCTGCTGAAGCCTCCCAACAAGAGATGGAGGAAATCCTTAAAATCATTAAAAAGAGTGACTTCAATGTTGTTGAACAGTTGGGGCATACCCCCTCCAAAATCTCTATGCTATCATTGCTGCTATGCTCAGAGGCCCATGCAAAAGCCCTGATTTCATTTCTGAAAATGGCCCATGTGCCGCAAGAAACCTCCGCGGATCAATTCACTGATTGTGTGGCTAATTTGACAGCTGACAATGGCTTGGGGTTCTCAGATGCTGACCTTACCGCCAAAGGGAAAAATCACAATGATGCCCTGCACGTCTCTATAGAGTGCAAGGGAACTACTCTCGCACACGTGTTGGTGGATACCGGTTCTTCCCTGAATGTTTTGCCCAAGAAGGCCTTGGATCGCTTGGATTGTGAGGGCCTGGAATTGAAACCTAGTAACATCATTGTTAGAGCCTTCGACGGTTCTAAGAGGATGGTTCACGGTGAAGTAGACATTCCTATTCGTGTGGGTTCCCAAGTCTTCGACTCAACGTTCTATGTAATGGATATTCGTCCATCTTATTCCTGCTTGTTGGGTCGACCCTGGATTCACAAGGATGGGGCAGTAACATCCACTCTACACCAAAAGCTCAAATACCCTGTCAAAGGGAAGATTGTTACTGTGCAGGGTGAGGAGGAATACATGGTTAGTCACTTGAATTCATTCCGGTATATCGAGATGGACGGGGAGTTTATTGAAACCCCCTTTCAGCATTTTGAGGAGGTACCTCCAACTTTGGCATCGGCTGAAACAGTGGTTGAAGAAGACTTTCCGTTGAAGATGGCTTCCCTGAAGGATGCCCGGGCCGTAATCGAGAAAGGCAAATGTGCAAACTGGGGTCAGCTTCCTGACTTCACTCAAAAGAATGACAAGTTTGGGCTGGGCTTTACTGCAGAGGCTCAGAGGGCTGTGCGCAAGGAAAAGATCAGAAAGGCTCCAGTGTTTATCACCAACCCAAGGGTGAATGCTATCGAGGAGGACGTAGAGGAAGCAGAGTTTGACAGTTGGATCTATCCAACCACCAGTAACGGACCAAGCAACTGGACGACAAAGGATTTTACACCTATCACATTTGTCACATAGTAATTAACTCTTTTGATTTTCAATTTGTAACAAACAATATGTTGAAACTTTTATTGGCTCGGTGTCTTACCCGGGGCATCGTAGCTCCATTTGTGAGGGCTTTTTTGTATGACATTTCCATATATCATCAATCAAAACATTGGACGTTTGTTGCATTTTAAATCTTGTGCTCTTTTTCTTTCTGTGTTATATATTGCAAAACAGCTATATTTACACACACTCACTTATACAGGTTTCAATCCACTCTGGATCTCACTGGTAACAGCTCTGCTACCACCAGTTATGACTTCGAGAATCCGATCAACTTGGCCGAAGACGAAGGTGAAGATGATTGCGAAGTGCCTGGTGAAATCGCAAGACTGCTACTCCAGGAAGAGAGGGCCATTCAGCCGCATGAAGAGCCGGTGGAAACAGTGAACCTGGGTACTGAGACAGATAGGAAAGAAGTCAAGATTGGGGCCAATCTAGAGCTCAGCGTGAAGCAACGATTGATCCAGATGCTACATGATTACATGGAAATCTTTGCTTGGTCATACGAAGACATGCCTGGTTTGGATGCCGACATTGTAGTTCACCACTTGCCTACCAAGGAAGACTGCCCTCCGGTAAAGCAAAAGGTCCGCCGTATGCGCCCAGAGATGTCCGAAAAGATTAAGGCTGAGGTTATGAAGCAATTCGATGCCGGGTTTCTAGCAGTAACTTCTTACCTTCAGTGGGTTGCCAACATAGTGCCAGTGCCGAAGAAGGACGGTAAAGTCAGGATGTGTGTCGACTACAGGGATTTGAACAGGGCCAGCCCCAAGGATGATTTCCCCCTACCTCACATCGACGTTCTTGTTGACAATACTGCTCAACACAAGGTGTTCTCCTTCATGGATGGTTTTTCAGGGTATAATCAGATCAAGATGGCTCCAGAAGATATGGAAAAGACTACCTTTGTGACTCAGTGGGGCACCTTCTGCTACAAGGTCATGCCATTCGGGTTGAAAAATGCTGGGGCAACCTACAACCATGCCATGGTTGCTTTATTTCATGATATGATCCATCATGAGATTGAGGTATATGTTGATGACATGATTGCAAGGTCCCAAACTGAGGAGGAGCACCTTGATCATCTGAGGAAGCTGTTTGACCGACTAAAGTTATACAAGCTGAGGTTGAATCCCAACAAATGCACCTTTGGGGTGAGGTCCGGAAAATTGCTAGGTTTCATTGTAAGCGATAAAGGTATTCAGGTGGACCCTGCCAAGGTAAAAGCCATACAAGAGATGCCCGCTCCCAAGACAGAGAAAGAAGTCAGAGGCTTTCTGGGACGACTGAATTACATTGCCCGATTCATCTCACATCTAACTGCTACCTGTGAGCCAATCTTCAAATTACTGAAGAAAGATCAAGTAGTACGTTGGAACGATGAATGTCAGGCCGCTTTTGAAAAGATAAAAGAGTATCTCCAAGAGCCACCCATTCTTATGCCACCAGTGGAAGGGAGACCTCTGATACTATATTTGACTGTGCTTGATAATTCAATGGGGTGTGTGTTGGGGCAGCATGACGAGTCTGGCCGAAAAGAGCACGTTATTTATTACCTGAGCAAAAAGTTTACCGACTGTGAGTCTCGTTACTCACTGCTCGAGAAAACTTGTTGCGCTATGGTATGGGCTGCTCGCCGGCTGAGACAGTATATGCTGACTCACACTACTCTGTTGATTTCAAAGATGGATCCCATCAAGTACATATTCGAAAAGCCTGCTCTGTCTGGAAGAATAGCAAGATGGCGAATGATCTTGACAGAATATGATATCCAGTATACAACTCAAAAAGCAATCAAAGGAAGTGTACTGGCAGATCATTTGGCACACCAACCTGTGGACGATTACCAATCCTTGAACTTTGATTTTCCGGACGAAGACATCATGGTGGTAACTGATTGTGAAGTGCCTGGACCGGATGAAGGACCTGAGGAAGGATCACGATGGTCTATGCATTTTGACGGAGCCTCCAACGCTTTGGGTAACGGCGTCGACGCTGTAATCATATCTCCCAAAGGAACTCATACTCCACTCACCGCCCGATTGTGTTTCAACTGCACCAACAACATGGCAGAATATGAGGCATGTATCATGGGTCTTCAAGCTGCCATCGACTTAAGGATCAAATTTCTGAGTGTCTTCGGAGATTCCGCTCTCGTGATCAATCAGATCAAAGGCGAGTGGGATACGAAACACCCAAATCTTATTCCTTACAAGGAGTATGTGCTGACTTTGCTTCCCCACTTTGAAGAGATAACTTTTGAACACTTCCCGAGAGAGGAGAATCAGCTAGCGGACGCACTAGCTACGATGTCTTCAATGTTCAAAGTTAAATGGGACAATGAGGCTCCCCGAATCATTATCTGGAAGTTGGACGAACCGGCATACTGTTGCGATCTTGAGGCCAAAGAGGTAACCGAGAAACCCTGGTATCATGAGGTGAAGAGATACTTGGAAGCCCAGGAATACCCTGAAGGTGCATCTGTCAATGACAAGAAGTTCATGAGAAGGTTTGCGGCAAAATTCTTCCTCAGCAACGACATTCTCTACAAACGAAATCATGATTCAACTCTACTGCATTGTGTGGATAAGGCTGAAGCAGAGAAGATCATGATAGAACTGCATGAAGGTACATTCGGAACACATTCCAGTGGACATACCATGGCAAAGAAAATCCTTAGGGTAGGATATTTCTGGTCCACAATGGAAGCCGATTGTTACCAACATTCTCGAATTTGTCATAAATGCCAGATCTATGCTGATAAGGTGCACATCCCTCTGGTTCCTCTAAACGTCCTGACGGCACCTTGGCCTTTTGCAATGTGGGGCATTGATATGATTGGTGAGATCCGACCGACGGCATCCAACGGGCATCGCTTCATCTTGGTAGCGATCAATTACTTCACGAAGTGGGTTGAGGCAGCTTCCTACGCAACGGTAACCAAGAGCGTCGTGGCACGTTTCATCCGGCATAACCTGATCTGTCGGTACAGCATCCCGGAAAGAATCATTACGGACAATGGTACCAATCTCAATAACAAGATGATCACTGAGCTCTGCGAGCAATTCAAGATACAGCACCACAACTCTTCCCCTTACCGGCCGAAGATGAATGGGGCTGTAAAAGCAGCTAATAAGAATATCAAGAAAATTGTGCAGAAGATGACAGTGACCTATAAAGATTGGCACGAGATGTTACCGTTTGCTCTTCATGGGTACCGTACCTCAGCAAGGACGTCAACCGGGGCAACACCCTTTTCCTTGGTCTATGGCATGGAGGCAGTCTTGCCAATTGAAGTCCAGATACCCTCTCTCCGGATAATGAAGGATGTAGATCTGAGCGAAGATGACTGGATCCAGACTCGACTTGATCAATTAAACCTGATTGATGAAAAGAGACTTACCGCTATCTGTCATGGTCAGACGTACCAAAAACGGATGATCAAGGCATTTAACAAGAAAGTCAGACCGCAAGAGTATCAAGTTGGGGACCTGGTAATCAAGCACATCATCCTTCCTCAAAGTGATCCCCGGGGAAAATGGACCCCTACATACGAAGGGCCATTTGTGGTTAAACATGTGTTCTCAGGAGGAGCCATGATTCTGACCACCATGGATGGTGACGATCTTCCTCACCCCGCCAATGCAGACATAGTGAAAAGATACTACGCATGAATAAAAGACCCGCTAGGTTGACATACCTAGGCAAAAATAAGGGCTTCCCGGCGAACCAAAAGGGTTCAGGCAAAAATAAGGGATGAAATGAAAAAAATCTGTACACCCGGCAAGTCGAAAACCTGAAAAGGCGGCTTGGGAAAAAATGGGTATCCCGGTGGACTGAAAACCAGAAAGGGCGGTCCAGGCAAAAGTTAGGGATAAAGCGTAACACTATGTCTCATTGGATCACCTTGCATCCAGAATTCAGCATCAACTATCTGGCTCAGACTTCAGCATCAACCAATCAACTTCATCTTCAACTAAGCAGCAAAGTGATGAGACGCTTGAAGACATAAAGGCGATAGCAGAGTTGGAACCCAGTGGGAATATTGTACACATAGCTGTTTTATTTCCTTTTCAAAATTGTAAATTCTATGTTATTCGGCGGCATTCTCTTACTAGGATGTCAGCCTCTTGTACAAAAACGCCTATTCACAGGCAAATTTCAAAATCAATACAAATTCACTTTTCCATACAAATTGCCATTGTTTTTCCTTTTTCTGTTTTGTCTTGCGAAGAACGTCCAATGTTCATTTTTTGATATATGCATTTGACATTAAATTGCTGATTCATAAATATTTGCATGTGAAACAAAAGACTAATTACAGGTGACATCAGAAACAGGGGCAATGTAAAGTTGTCCATGCAGTCTGGTTGCTTTGTCCGCCAAGGTACCAAGGTAGATTCAACTGAAGGATGTGATCAAGTTCTCTCAACTCCCCACAGAGTAAGACAAGATAGCAACATTCTCCAGCGGAGTTTAGGCATTCATCAGCAAGCATCCCTGGCAGTCTTGATCTAAGATTGTTCCCCGGCGGAATACGGACACTCCAGTGGAATCATTTTCCAGTAACAGTCTGAAGGTTTCCCCAGGAAGGTGGAATCCATATCCCCAGCAGGTCTTGAAGCTTATCCCCAGTAGATTCTGGAAGCTTATCCCCTGCAGAGTACGGACGTCTCTCCCGAGATTTGTTCAAAGTTTATTCCTCACAAGGGCTTATAGCTGGTTTATCCTCAGCTAATTGCCACGGAAGATCGCCCTCGGCAAAGTTCTTTCAATCCCCAGCGGAGTTTATCATCATTATCCCCAGCGGAGTCCATCATTGAAATCCTCAGTGAAGCTCTCGTAAAACTTCAGCAAAGTATCTCTCCAACAAGTTTATTCCCAAACGGAGTCATCTTCTCCTACCGGCGTATTCTTGCAACCATCATCCCCAGCGGAAGCAAAGAGCTCTACTCTTCAATGTCAGCCCAGGATTTAATTCCCGGGCCGGTCGTCAAGGATTTATTTTCCTAGATGAAAATACATTCATAAACATTTCACATTTCATACATCTTGCTTACATACATGATAAAGTGCATACAACACTATCTCATGTTGAACATCATGACATTATGCATTTCATACATCATGACATTGCATACAACTGATGTTTTTGCCTTTTCAGGAAAAAAAAGACAATCCCAAAGACAACTACCTTCAACTGTCACAATTCCAGATTCGATACCTGTATCTAGCCAGGGCACATCTGTGAGTGATCAGTTTCCAGACTCGATTCCTGTATCTAGCCAGGGCACGTCTGAAGAGTTCGAAGATTCGATTCCTGCATCCAGCCAGGGCATATCTAGCAACTATCACAATTCCAGATTCGACTCCTATATCCAGCCAGGGCATATTTGTTGACCACATTTCCAGACTCGATTCCTGTATCTAGCCAGGGCACGTCTGAAGAGTTCGAAGATTCGATTCCTGTATCCAGCCAGGGCATATCTAGCAACTATCACAATTCCAGATTCGACTCCTGTATCCAGCCAGGGCATATCTGTTGACCACATTTCCAGACTCGATTCCTGTATCTAGCCAGGGCACATCTGAAGAGTTCGAAGATTCGATTCCTGTATCCAGCCAGGGCATATCTAGCAACTATCACAATTCCAGATTCGATTCCTGTATCCAGCCAGGGCATATCTGTTGACCACATTTCCAGACTCGATTCCTGTATCTAGCCAGGGCACGTCTGAAGAGTTCGAAGATTCGATTCCTGTATCCAGCCAGGGCATATCTATTTACGACTATTTCCGGATTCGATTCCTGTATCCAGCCAGGGCACATCTGTGAGTAACCGATTGTAGATTCGACACCTGTATCCGGCCAGGGCATATCTGCATGAGGAGATTGAAGATCAAACACCTGTAACAAGCCAGGAAAACATCTGTCTTTCTCAAATACACAAGTTCTCGCTAAGGAATCTCTTAGGCGATCAACACTTCCAAATGGCATCTATAAGCCCATTCCCGACAAGGTTCTGTCACATCTCCAGATGGCATCTATAAGCCCGTCTCCCTATCCACCATCTCTCCAAATGGCATCTATAAGCCCATTCCCGACATCACATTGCTGATACTCCAACATGCGAGTGCAAATTTCCAGGCACTCTAGTGTCCAATCTCCTTTTACCCTCGAGTCACGAAAGGCAAACTTGCCAATCTAACTCTTCAGGTTCAAGAAGATTGAACAGGGGCAACTGTTGTACCCCAAAATTTGCCCTCCCATTTCCTCAACATTTTTTTCATCACAAAACCCTTGGAGATCAAGATCCAATTAGGGTTTCCTCTGCTCAAGACTTCTCCTTGCACTGTTGACCCAAATTAGGGTTTGTGTTTGCACAAAGATGTTTTGACCTAAAATGCCTAAGATGACTTTCATGCTTCATATTGGACCCCCAAGTTTATCCATACCAAGTTTCAAGTCTTGATTCCAAATTTTGCCCAGTCAATTGGACAGTTGACCTAGAAATCAGCTGTATTGGGGAAAAAGTCAACTGTGGCCAATTGACAGACAAATCTCATCAAAATTGACCCACATCAACATTATGAACTCACATGGACCATTTGATCAAGTTTGGATCACAATTCCACAAGAAATTTGATCTGATCACCAAAAGGGCAAAATGGTCATTTTTAGGGTTTTGACTGCACAAAGGCAATTTTTGACTGTTTGACCTAGCCAATGGCAAACCAAGCTCACATATGGACTCAAGGACCCCATGGAATTATCTTGACATGCTCAACAAGTTCAAAAGATCCCAAATACACAAGATTGACAGTTGAATTTCCCAGTCAATTGATCAATTTTGACTGTATACTGAAAAGTCAAACTTTGACTTTTTGGTCAAAATCAAGGGTCAAGATTCATTTTTCATCAAAACATGCCAAATCATGAAACTTGTTCATCAAGAAATCAAGAAATGCAAATTAGGGTTTGAAATGAAGATTTTTCATAACTTAGAATTTTTCTAAGTTATGAAAAACCCTAATTTTTTCCTAACTTTGCCCCACTTTCTCACCAAGATTCATTTGGATTCAAGCAAAAGTCAAAACATGAAAGTTATAGCCTATTGCATAATCTACAACTTTGATTCACAAAGTTTTCCCAAAAGAAGCTTGTAGCTCAAGTTACAATTTTTGGAACAAGGGTACCAAACCATTCTTAACTTAGAGAAAATTTGACCTATTTTAGGCAAGGTTTTTACCTAACTTCAAGACCATTTTTCACATACTTCCACTTGGAATTTCAATTTGCATTTCAAAGTTGTATTGTAGTACACATTCCAAGCTTTCCAAAATGTCCAAGAACTCATCAAACAACCTAATGGTTAGAGAGAATCGAATTTTGCAATATGGGAAAAACTCACTTTGTTCTTGGCCAAATTACATGTCCATAACTTGTGCATTTTCAAACTCAGCATGTGCTAGCTACATTGCATGCCTCTAATCCCATTTTCACTCAATAATTCAATGCTAAACCATTGTGCCAAGATGTTGTTCTATGCATTTGGTCATTACATGGAGAACTAAGCCATAAATGGAAAAAGTAAAATAGCCATTCTTGAAAAGTTGCACTTTATGTCTAAAGCAAATCCAAGCAAGTACAGTTAAGATCTCTTTGGCACAAGTTTATGAGTTAATTACACTGATCAAGACTAAGTGGTGCAACATAGATTGGGGGCCTCTACCTGTCTAGAACTCAACTTGGCCATTGCTTGCTTAAAGTGTAAAAAAGATATCATAACATATACCAACTCTTATATCAGTTAACCAAGGCTTAGAAAAAGTTATCAAACACATTCAAGACATCCATTCTGAGCTAGAACACGAACCAACCAAGTCCCAAACACTCTCATTCCCATAATCACCCTCAAACTGCTCAAAACAGGGCACCCCTGCAGTTTGAGTTCCATAGCTCAAACCTTCCATGCTTTCTTGCTAAAGACACATCAAACACATCCCATAATACCCCTTGAAGCTATTCAAAACCTCAAACACGACCTGTAACACTCCCAGGCAACATCACCATTTTCATTTTCTTGTTTTGCAGTTGAAGTTCTATAACACGATTCAAAAGGTTTCAAGACAAAGTAAAGCTTGGAATAGCATCCCTGGACATCAAGGAAGCTGTACCAATCATCACCTTGCATTAAAGACACCTCAATCACCAGATACAACTTCAACTGAACAGGTAAGTTCATGAACACAAATCTCTCTATCTAGGCATTGTTAGCTTTAGGTTTGTGAAGAAAACATGTCACATTCATAGCCCTGAACATGCCCATGTGATTAGATTTCATTTATATTATGTATGATTAGAGAATTTGATGTCTGAACTTGGAACAAAAATTAGGTTAAGAATTGGGGGAGAAGAAATTCTCTCTCATTTCTGAGAGTTAAAACATGTTCTTTATATGTGTGAACTCGTGAGAGGATGCTTAACATTTTTAGTGTTGTAAGTTTTTGCTAAAACTTAAAGAATCAGGACCTTGCAATGGAAGAAAAGAGGCGCGTGTTTTTGTTCAAACAAAAATGCTGGAGGTTGAAGAAGCTCCACGTGGGCTGGGCCTGTTTGACTTTTCTTTTTGCACCCTTTTATTACTTTTACACCCCCTGAGCCCATTTTGCTTATTTTAATGATTTTTTGACTTTTTCTTTTTTGGTCTGACTTATTTATTTTTTCTTATGATATTAAAAATATAAAAAATATTTTTTACACCATTTTCATATTTATTAGGTATTTATTTGTTTAGATTAGTTTTTGTATAGAAATAAATAAATAGATATACTTTTACTTAAAATACTAAAAAATAGTGCAAACACGTTTTATTTTCCATTTTTATTTCATTTTATCTTCTGAAAATATTTTATGTAAAATATACTTTTTTTATAAATATTAAATATTATTATTTTTGTATATAATATATATATTTAGTAAATAATACAAATATTTATATGTATATTAGTATATTTAGGTTAAAAATACAAAATATATACACTTTTATTTTTTATTAATATTTAATATAAAAAATACCTTTTTGACAAATATACTTCATTTTTATTTTATTTTTGTATATAATAAATAAATATTATACATATTAAATAATTAATACATTTTATTTAATAGAATTAGGGTTTTGCCCTAAACATAAAAAACTCCAAGAAATAATACTTTTTATTTTGTTTATTTGACATACAAAAATACTTTTTTTCATACATATAAAAAAAAACCTTTTTGCATCTTGCATATTTATTTTATTTCCATTTAATTTGTGCAATCAATTATCTTGTAAATAATTCAATATTGATGTAATAGTTTAGGTTTAAATTCCTTGTCAAAAAAAACCCCATTTGAACATTTGTATCCCCCTTCCCATATATTGTGTTGTAATAGCTTAGTAATTTTATTTTTCGCACTTTAATGCTTTCTAATTATGCCATGTTAGAATTAGGGTTTGTATGTGAAAACAACAAAAATAGTTTGACCTAATTTCAAGATAAACAAGCATGAAAATGGACAACACTAATCACACTTGCACCCCTAGGGTATTCCACTTGTTTCCTTCAATAAATGGGCCATATTGCATGTTAGGTCTCTTTGGGCAAAAACAAAACAAACAATCAAATGATCATAGTCCCTCGATGACGCTTTCGAAAGTTGCCTAAAAAATGATCAAGTCCCTTAAAGAAAATTGCTCAAAGATACTTGGCACCATTGCAATTATGGTCTAAACGATGACCCGCGCCCGTCCCTTTCACATCCTAACACAAGATTGTCCACCAAATACAATGGTGGAACAAACTTGTTAAAAGGGTTAAAACATAGCAATAATCTTTGAGAAATTTAGGAGTAGATAACCTCTTAGTTACTTGAATCAAAATTGCAAAACAAAACACTTGCCTATTTTCTAAAACCACACCTCACAACACTTTCAAAACAACTTTCAAAAACAAATGAAAACCTTTTCAAAAGATATACACCTTTGTATACATCCCAACATGGATCATTACAAAGGTTGCCACCACATTGGCCTCTTTTCAAAACATTTTCAAACCCACACACACAAGAGCACCATTTCAAATAATTGAAAACAAAAGGCAAGTTGATCTAAGCAAATAACTAAGAGCCCATGGATAACCATGGATAGAAAGGGTGCTAATACCTTCCCTTTCTATAATCTACTCCCCGAACCCAAGAAAACATCTCAAAGGTTTTTGCTGTGCTTTTTAAACCTTTCCTTTAGGATAAAATAAAAAGTCGGTGGCGACTCTTACTCAATCGAAACATTTGCGAAAACAAACGCAAAACCACAATCAGTTCTCCCACCGTATCACAGAACTGGCGACTCTGCTGGGGATTGATTAAAAGTGGAGTAACCTTAGGGCTTAGATCACCTTTGTTTTCAATTGTTTGCCTTGTTTGCTTTTATATTTGTGGGCTTTGCATCGGAGTTTCATAGATCCTAACCCGGATCTGGGGAATACCCTTTTAGGTAGCATAATCTGTGAGGGACCTGTCCGGCGTAGACCGACATGGGTGAAGCAGTGGCTACGTTGGTGTGGCACCTTGGTCTGTACCTATATCCCTTGTGTTGCAACGAGGAGAATATGGGTCTTCTAAGGAGTCATTAAACACCAACCGACCTTAGAACCCTAAATTGACCAAACTTGGCCATTAGAACAGTAGCAGTATGCTACACTCATTGAGGCTAAACTCTCGCGATGGTTCTGGCCGCAAGAAAAGATTGCGATGCTGGAGTTATGACCGATTGAGGGTAGTCAATGATTTGAGATCCTCTAGAACCCGGTTACTTTTGATAGGACAGGTTTTAACCAACGAAACTAAAAGAGGGTAATACCTAAACTTCATGCTGGCCTGAAAACTAAGGGTTGTCTTGTGTGACTTGTGTGCCTTATCATGCTTGCCTGTGTGAATACTTGTGGTGTGCTTCATCATAGCATCATGCCATCATACCATTGCATGCATCCTGTATAAGGACTAACCCATTTCAAAGACAAAAAAAAGTTTCATCTTTGCTCTGTTTTGTAGGACATCATGATGCCCGTGCGTAGGAATACTGTCCGGCTCAACTTTGTTCAACCACCAACTTTGCTCAAGGATTTGGTTGGTAGGATTCCAAACACTTCTTCCTTCATCAACAGGCATGGTTCTCTCCTTGGCTTGATCACTGCAAAATGGGAACAACAACTGATAAGTGTTCTGACCCAGTTTTATGACCCCCTGTATCATTGTTTCACCTTTCAAGACTTCCAGCTGGTCCCTACCCTGGAAGAATTCTCTTATTTGCTTGGTATCCCTGTTTTGGAGCAAACTCCATTCACTGGTTGGGAAAAGACTCCTAGGCCTGAAGAGGTTGTTGCAGTTCTCCCCTTGACCAAAGAAGAGGTATTGGCTAACTGGGAAACTAGAAGTGGAGTTAAGGGCTTTCTGGTCAAATTTCTGGTTGGCAAAGCTAATGATTTCTGGAATGACTTGGACTTCAAGGCGTACGAAGAAATTCTGGCTCTTTTATTCTATGGTCTGGTATTGTTTCCCAATCCTGACACCTTTATCAGTATCTATGCCATAAGGATCTTCATGTCTCGGAACCCTGTACCCACTCTTTTGGGTGATATCCTGCAACAACTCTATGCTCGTACTGCCCGAAAACGGGGAACTCCGTGGTGTTGTGCTCCTTTGCTAGTGAGGTGGTTTATTTCGCACCTTCCTAAGTTCGTGCTGAAGAATGAAGAAGGAAAGGGTTGGGCTCATAGGCTAATGTCTCTCACTGATAATGACGTCACTTGGACTCTCAGAGGTTTGGATGAGGTAGCTGTTATTGATCGTTGCGGAGAATACCCTAATGTTCCGTTGATTGGTATCCAAGGAGGAATCTCTTATAATCCATGTTTAGCTCTCCGCCAGTTTGGAAGAGCCAGAAGAGTTGGGCCTCATGAAATGTTGGTTCCTCACTTCCATTTTGAATTTCAGGTAGACAGCGACAAACTACGCCATGGATTCATTAAGGCTTGGGACAGAATTCACAAAGCTGACCCACATGAGCTGGGACCAAAGACCTCTCTACCAATGGAACCCTATTGCAAATGGGTCCGCACCCGTGCTCAGAAGTTAGGTATGCCGTACGAAGATGTCAGACCTATCATTCTTGAATCTCCTGATGAAGATGGGGTTCCTCCAACTGTCCTCCCTCCTCAGATACCCACTGATTTTGACACAATGAAGAGATCTTGGGCGCAGCTAAAGGAAGAACGGGATTTTTATCGGGAAAAGTTCAACGAGCAGGAACGGAAGATCCAGAGGCTGACTAAGCATTTGGAGGAAGAGCGGGTCCTGAATAACTACATCCACACTGAGAAGAGGAGGCCATGGGAGCACTGATGGGCTTTAGATGTTTCCTTTTTACAGCTTTTATTTCCTTTTCAGTATTTTTCATTCCTGTAATGCCTAAGGGAAAGTTGTTGAACAATTTAAAAATTTGAATCTAATGAAGTGTGTTTCCCTTTTGTCTACAAAGTTGAATCTTGCTTGTCTTTGAAAACATAAAAAATACGCATCTCATTGCATCATATGCATAACAGGTACCCTTTTTCACAGGTTGCTTAATCTCCTTCGCTATTTATTTTGAACAGTCATCATGAATCCAGACTCATCCAGTGAGCAAGCAATCAAGGCCCTTCAGGCCCAAAGTGCCCAGTTTCAAGAAATGGTCCTGAGCCTGGCCCAAGGTCAGCAAGAGTTGAAGACTCTACTCCTGAAGAAGAAGAAGAAAAAGAGGACTGCGTTATTCAACACCAGACGCAGGTTTGGGAACACACTCCAAAACGAGGTTGATCCAACTACTTCTTCTGCTGAGAAAGACAGTCCCCAAGGGGGAGGAGCTCCTAGTCCTGCAGTCTCTGACAACGAGACGGATTACAATGACGAACAATACCCACCTGCTGCTGACAGATACAAGCAATTAGAGGACCGCTTGAGCGCCATGGAGATTCAGAATGTGCCGGGGCTGGATTTTGGAGATTTGGGCTTATCTTCTGGGGTGGTAATCCCACACAAGTGTAAGGCGCCTGCCTTTGCCAAATATGACGGGGCTTCCTGTCCAAAGCTGCATCTAAGGTCGTACGTAAGGAAGATCCAACCTTACACGGCAGATAAGAACCTTTGGATTCACTTCTTCCAAGATAGCCTTTCGGGGTCACAGCTTGAGTGGTTCTACCAACTAGATGGAACTAGTATCCGACATTGGGAAGATTTGGCAACCGCATTTTACAGACAATATCAATACAATTCTGACCTCGCTCCTACGCGTACCCAACTTCAGGGTATGTCTCTAGGAACGGGCGAAGGGTTCAAAGAATATGCACAAAAATGGAGAGATTTGGCTGGCAGGGTGCAACCTCCATTGACTGATCGTGAGTTGGTCGATATGTTTCTAGGGACCTTGTCTGGTCCATTCTTCAATCATTTGGTTGGTAACTCCTCCGCTGGGTTTACGGATTTGATTCTGACGGGAGAAAGAATTGAAGCTGGCATCAGGTCAGGAAAGATACAAAAAGCTGCCTCCACAAGTACTGAGAAGAGGCCTTTCAAGAAAGAAGCAAGTGCCGTCTATGGTCCTAGAAGACAAGTCAAGCCTGAAAGCCGCCAAGCCGTCAATGCCTTGGTCATTTCAAAACCTGTTGCTGCTCCTCAGCAGTACAATCAACAAAGAGGTGAAAGGCCCAAGAGGCAGTATACTCGGCTGAGTATGACCTTGTCACAAATCTTACCGCAACTGTTATCAACCAACTTGGTGACCATCAAAGAAGCGCCGAAGGTCGTGAATACTGCATCTCCTAAGTATAAACCAAATGCCCGTTGTGCTTATCATTCCGATAGCCCCGGACATACTACTGATGATTGCTGGGCCCTGAGAAATAAAGTGCAAGACCTTATCGATGCGAAGGAAATTCAGTTTGAGGCGCCTGGGAGGCCAAATGTTGTAACTGCTCCTATGCCCCAGCATAGAGTAAATGCCATTGAGGAAGATTTATATGTTGTTTCGGTGAATGGTGTTGCTACCCCTCTTTTGACTGTTAAGAGGAACTTACTACTAGCCGGTTTATTTCCGGGTTGTAGCGAGGGTTGCCTCCTGTGTGCTGTTATCCCTACCGGTTGTCCGCTGCTGAAATCAGGCATCCAAAGCCTGATGGATAGCAAAGAAATTTTGTTCAAGAAAACTGCTGTTCCATTTGTTTCCGCTGAAGAAGTATCTGTCGTCACAATTTACAATCCTACCAAAGCTCCCCCGAGGAAGCCAGTCCAAATTCTGTCTGTTGCACCCATTACTATTACTGTTCCGGGGCCTCTCCCCTATGAGTCTGATAAAGTTGTCCCATGGCATTATGGGGCCGACGTGTATGTGCTTGGAGTGAAGCAGGAGTTTAACACCGGTACCAGTATCAGTAGCATCACTGGTCCCGCCAAGATTACTCGCAGTGGCAGGCTCTTCTCGTCTGACATTGCACCGCCAGTTATCCGAAAACCTCTCATCATCACACCCGCAAGTGTGCATGTTCCAATTCAAGTTCCTGTGTCTACTACTGTCGCCGAGTCCTCTGATACTCGGGGCAAAGAAGTTGCTACCAACTTGCCTGCCCGGACGGAGGCACCAAAAAAGACTGCTGCTGAAGCCTCCCAACAAGAGATGGAGGAAATCCTTAAAATCATTAAAAAGAGTGACTTCAATGTTGTTGAACAGTTGGGGCATACCCCCTCCAAAATCTCTATGCTATCATTGCTGCTATGCTCAGAGGCCCATGCAAAAGCCCTGATTTCATTTCTGAAAACGGCCCATGTGCCGCAAGAAACCTCCGCGGATTAATTCACTGACTGTGTGGCTAATTTGACAGCTGACAATGGCTTGGGGTTCTCAGATGCTGACCTTACCGCCAAAGGGAAAAATCACAATGATGCCCTGCACATCTCTATAGAATGCAGGGGCACTACTCTCGCACACGTGTTGGTGGATACCGGTTCTTCCCTGAATGTTTTGCCCAAGAAGGCATTGGATCGCTTGGATTGTGAGGGCCTGGAATTGAAACCTAGTAACATCATTGTTAGAGCCTTCGACGGTTCTAAGAGGATGGTGCACGGTGAAGTAGACATTCCTATTCGTGTGGGTTCCCAAGTCTTCGACTCAACGTTCTATGTAATGGATATTCGTCCATCTTATTCCTGCTTGTTGGGTCGACCCTGGATTCACAAGGATGGGGCAGTAACATCCACTCTACACCAAAAGCTCAAATACCCTGTCAAAGGGAAGATTGTTACTGTGCAGGGTGAGGAGGAATACATGGTTAGTCACTTGAATTCATTCCGGTATATCGAGATGGACGGGGAGTTTATTGAAACCCCCTTTCAGCATTTTGAGGAGGTACCTCCAACTTTGGCATCGGCTGAAACAGTGGTTGAAGAAGACTTTCTGTTGAAGATGGCTTCCCTGAAGGATGCCCGGGCCGTAATCGAGAAAGGCAAATGTGCAAACTGGGGTCAGCTTCCTGACTTCACTCAAAAGAATGACAAGTTTGGGCTGGGCTTTACTGCAGAGGCTCAGAGGGCTGTGCGCAAGGAAAAGATCAGAAAGGCTCCAGTGTTTATCACCAACCCAAGGGTGAATGCTATCGAGGAGGACGTAGAGGAAGCAGAGTTTGACAGTTGGATCTATCCAACCACCAGCAACGGACCAAGCAACTGGACGGCAAAGGATTTTACACCTATCACATTTGTCACATAGTAATTAACTCTTTTGATTTTCAATTTGTAACAAACAATATGTTGAAACTTTTATTGGCTCGGTGTCTTACCCGGGGCATCGTAGCTCCATTTGTGAGGGCTTTTTTGTATGACATTTCCATATATCATCAATCAAAACATTGGACGTTTGTTGCATTTCAAATCTTGTGCTCTTTTTCTTTCTGTGTTATATATTGCAAAACAGCTATATTTACACACACTCACTTATACAGGTTTCAATCCACTCTGGATCTCACTGGTAACAGCTCTGCTACCACCAGTTATGACTTCGAGAATCCGATCAACTTGGCCGAAGACGAAGGTGAAGATGATTGCGAAGTTCCTGGTGAACTCGCAAGACTGCTACTCCAGGAAGAGAGGGCCATTCAGCCGCATGAAGAGCCGGTGGAAACAGTGAACCTGGGTACTGAGACAGATAGGAAAGAAGTCAAGATTGAGGCCAATCTAGAGCTCAGCGTGAAGCAACGATTGATCCAGATGCTACATGATTACATGGAAATCTTTGCTTGGTCATACGAAGACATGCCTGGTTTGGATGCCGACATTGTAGTTCACCACTTGCCAACCAAGGAAGACTGCCCTCCGGTAAAGCAAAAGGTCCGCCGTATGCACCCAGAGATGTCCGAAAAGATTAAGGCTGAGGTTATGAAGCAATTAGATGCCGGGTTTCTAGCAGTAACTTCTTACCCTCAGTGGGTTGCCAACGTAGTGCCAGTGCCGAAGAAGGACGATAAAGTCAGGATGTGTGTCGACTACAGGGATTTGAACAGGGCCAGCCCCAAGGATGATTTCCCCCTACCTCACATCGACGTTCTTGTTGACAATACTGCTCAACACAAGGTGTTCTCCTTCATGGATGGTTTTTCAGGGTATAATCAGATCAAGATGGCTCCGGAAGATATGGAAAAGACTACCTTTGTGACTCAGTGGGGCACCTTCTGCTACAAGGTCATGCCATTCGGGTTGAAAAATGTTGGGGCAACCTACCAACGTGCCATGGTTGCTTTATTTCATGATATGATCCATCATGAGATTGAGGTATATGTTGATGACATGATTGCAAGGTCCCAAACTGAGGAGGAGCACCTTGATCATCTGAGGAAGCTGTTTGACCGACTAAAGTTATACAAGCTGAGGTTGAATCCCAACAAATGCACCTTTGGGGTGAGGTCCGGAAAATTGCTAGGTTTCATTGTAAGCGATAAAGGTATTCAGGTGGACCCTGCCAAGGTAAAAGCCATACAAGAGATGCCCGCTCCCAAGACAGAGAAAGAAGTCAGAGGCTTTCTGGGACGACTGAATTACATTGCCCGATTCATCTCACATCTAACTGCTACCTGTGAGCCAATCTTCAAATTACTGAAGAAAGATCAAGTAGTACGTTGGAACGATGAATGTCAGGCTGCTTTTGAAAAGATAAAAGAGTATCTCCAAGAGCCACCCATTCTTATGCCACCAGTGGAAGGGAGACCTCTGATACTATATTTGACTGTGCTTGATAATTCAATGGGGTGTGTGCTGGGGCAGCATGACGAGTCTGGCCGAAAAGAGCACGTTATTTATTACCTGAGCAAAAAGTTTACCGACTGTGAGTCTCGTTACTCACTGCTCAAGAAAACTTTCTGCGCTCTGGTATGGGATGCTCGCCGGCTGAGACAGTATATGCTGACTCACACTACTCTGTTGATTTCAAAGATGGATCCCATCAAGTACATATTCGAAAAGCCTGCTCTGTCTGGAAGAATAGCAAGATGGAAAATGATCTTGACAGAATATGATATCCAGTATACAACTCAAAAAGCAATCAAAGGAAGTGTACTGGCAGATCATTTGGCACACCAACCTGTGGATGATTACCAATCCTTGAACTTTGATTTTCCGGACGAAGACATCATGGTGGTAACTGATTGTGAAGTGCCTGGACCGGATGAAGGACCTGAGGAAGGATCACGATGGTCTATGCATTTTGACGGAGCCTCCAACGCTTTGGGTAACGGCGTCGGTGCTGTAATCATATCTCCCAAAGGAACTCATACTCCACTCACCGCCCGATTGTGTTTCAACTGCACCAACAACATGGCAGAATATGAGGCATGTATCATGGGTCTTCAAGCTGCCATCGACTTAAGGATCAAATTTCTGAGTGTCTTCGGAGATTCCGCTCTCGTGATCAATCAGATCAAAGGCGAGTGGGATACGAAACACCCAAATCTTATTCCTTACAAGGAGTATGTGCTGACTTTGCTTCCCCACTTTGAAGAGATAACTTTTGAACACTTCCCGAGAGAGGAGAATCAGCTAGCGGACGCACTAGCTACGATGTCTTCAATGTTCAAAGTTAAATGGGACAATGAGGCTCCACGGATCATTATCTGGAAGTTGGACGAACCGGCATACTGTTGCGATCTTGAGGCCAAAGAGGTAACCGAGAAACCCTGGTATCATGAGGTGAAGAGATACTTGGAAGCCCAGGAATACCCTGAAGGTGCATCTGTCAATGACAAGAAGTTCATGAGAAGGTTTGCGGCAAAATTCTTCCTCAGCAACGGCATTCTCTACAAACGAAATCATGATTCAACTCTACTGCGTTGTGTGGATAAGGCTGAAGCAGAGAAGATCATGATAGAACTGCATGAAGGTACATTCGGAACACATTCCAGTGGACATACCATGGCAAAGAAAATCCTTAGGGCAGGATATTTCTGGTCCACAATGGAAGCCGATTGTTACCAACATTCTCGAATTTGTCATAAATGCCAGATCTATGCTGATAAGGTGCACATCCCTCCGGTTCCTCTAAACGTCCTGACGGCACCTTGGCCTTTTGCAATGTGGGGCATTGATATGATCGGTGAGATCCGACCTACGACATCCAACGGACATCGCTTCATCTTGGTAGCGATCAATTACTTCACGAAGTGGGTTGAGGCAGCTTCCTACGCAACGGTAACCAAGAGCGTCGTGGCACGTTTCATCCGGCATAACCTGATCTGTCGGTACGGCGTCCCGGAAAGAATCATTACGGACAATGGTACCAATCTCAATAACAAGATGATCACTGAGCTCTGCGAGCAATTCAAGATACAACACCACAACTCTTCCCCTTACCGGCCGAAGATGAATGAGGCTGTAGAAGCAGCTAATAAGAATATCAAGAAAATTGTGCAGAAGATGACAGTGACCTATAAAGATTGGCACGAGATGTTACCGTTTGCTCTTCATGGGTACCGTACCTCAGCAAGGACGTCAACCGGGGAAACACCCTTTTCCTTGGTCTATGGCATGGAGGCAGTCTTGCCAATTAAAGTCCAGATACCCTCTCTCCGGATAATGAAGGATACAGATCTGAGCGAAGATGACTGGATCCAGACTCGACTTGATCAATTAAACCTGATTGACGAAAAGAGACTTACCGCTATCTGTCATGGTCAGACGTACCAAAAACGGATGATCAGGGCATTTAACAAGAAAGTCAGACCGCAAGAGTATCAAGTTGGGGACCTGGTAATCAAGCGCATCATCCTTCCTCAAAGTGATCCCCGAGGCAAATGGACCCCTACATACGAAGGGCCATTTGTGGTTAAACATGTGTTCTCAGGAGGAGCCATGATTCTGACCACCATGGATGGTGACGATCTTCCTCACCCCGCCAATGCAGACATAGTGAAAAGATACTACGCATGAATAAAAGACCCGCTAGGTTGACATACCTAGGCAAAAATAAGGGCTTCCCGGCGAACCAAAAGGGTTCCGGCAAAAATAAGGGATGAAATGAAAAAAATCTGTACACCCGGCAAGTCGAAAACCTGAAAAGGCGGCTTGGGCAAAAATGGGTATCCCGGTGGACTGAAAACCCGAAAGGGCGGTCCAGGCAAAAGTTAGGGATAAAGCGTAACACTATGTCTCATTGGATCACCTTGCATCCAGAATTCGGCATCAACTATCTGGCTCAGACTTCGGCATCAACCAATCAACTTCATCTTCAACTAAGCAGCAAAGTGATGAGACGCTTGAAGACATAAAGGCGATAATAGAGTTGGAACCCAGTGGGAATATTGTACACATAGCTGTTTTGTTTCCTTTTCAAAATTGTAAATTCTGTTATTCGGCGGCATTCTCTTACTAGGATGCCAGCCTCTTGTACAAAAATGCCTATTCACAGGCAAATTTCAAAATCAATACAAATTCACTTTTCCATACAAATTGCCATTGTTTTTCCTTTTTCTGTTTTGTCTTGCGAAGAACGTCCAATGTTCATTTTTTGATATATGCATTTGACATTAAATTGCTGATTCATAAATATTTGCATGTGAAACAAAAGACTAATTACATGTGACATCAGAAACAGGGGCAATGTAAAGTTGTCCATGCAGTCTGGTTGCTTTGTCCGCCAAGGTACCAAGGTAGATTCAACTGAAGGATGTGATCAAGTTCTCTCAACTCCCCACAGAGTAAGACAAGATAGCAACATTCTCCAGCGGAGTTTAGGCATTCATCAGCAAGCATCCCTGGCAGTCTTGATCTAAGATTGTTCCCCGGCGGAATACGGACACTCCAGTGGAATCATTTTCCAGTAACAGTCTGAAGGTTTCCCCAGGAAGGTGGAATCCATATCCCCAGCAGGTCTTGAAGCTTATCCCCAGTAGATTCTGGAAGCTTATCCCCTGCAGAGTACAGACGTCTCTCCCGAGCTTTGTTCAAAGTTTATTCCTCACAAGGGCTTATAGCTGGTTTATCCTCAGCTAATTGCCACGGAAGATCGCCCTCGGCAAAGTTCTTTCAATCCCCAGCGGAGTTTATCATCATTATCCCCAGCGGAGTCCATCATTGAAATCCTCAGTGAAGCTCTCGTCAAACTTCAGCAAAGTATCTCTCCAACAAGTTTATTCCCCAACGGAGTCATCTTCTCCTACCGGCGTATTCTTGCAACCATCATCCCCAGCGGAAGAAAAGAGCTCTACTCTTCAATGTCAGCCCAGGATTTAATTCCCGGGCCGGTCGTCAAGGATTTATTTTCCTAGATGAAAATACATTCATAAACATTTCACATTTCATACATCTTGCTTACATACATGATAAAGTGCATACAACACTATCTCATGTTGAACATCATGACATTATGCATTTCATACATCATGACATTGCATACAACTGATGTTTTTGCCTTTTCAGGAAAAAAAGACAATCCCAAAGACAACTACCTTCAACTGTCACAATTCCAGATTCGATACCTGTATCTAGCCAGGGCACATCTGTGAGTGATCAGTTTCCAGACTCGATTCTTGTATCTAGCCAGGGCACGTCTGAAGAGTTCGAAGATTCGATTCCTACATCCAGCCAGGGCATATCTAGCAACTATCACAATTCCAGATTCGACTTCTGTATCCAGCCAGGGCATATCTGTTGACCATATTTCCAGACTCGATTCCTGTATCTAGCCAGGGCACGTCTGAAGAGTTCGAAGATTCGATTCCTGTATCCAGCCAGGGCATATCTAGCAACTATCACAATTCCAGATTCGACTCCTGTATCCAGCCAGAGCATATCTGTTGACCACATTTCCAGACTCGATTCCTGTATCTAGCCAGGGCACGTCTGAAGAGTTCGAAGATTCGATTCCTGTATCCAGCCAGGGCATATCTAGCAACTATCACAATTCCAGATTCGATTCCTGTATCCAGCCAGGGAATATCTGATGACCACATTTCCAGACTCGATTCCTGTATCTAGCCAGGGCACGTCTGAAGAGTTCGAAGATTCGATTCCTGTATCCAGCCAGGGCATATCTATTGACGACTATTTCCGGATTCGATTCCTGTATCCAGCCAGGGCACATCTGTGAGTAACCGATTGTAGATTCGACACCTATATCCGGCCAGGGCATATCTGCATGAGGAGATTGAAGATCAAACACCTGTAACAAGCCAGGAAAACATCTGTCTTTCTCAAATACACAAGTTCTCGCTAAGGAATCTCTTAGGCGATCAACACTTCCAAATGGCATCTATAAGCCCATTCCCGACAAGGTTCTATCAAATCTCCAGATGGCATCTATAAGCCCATCTCCCTATCCACCATCTCTCCAAATGGCATCTATAAGCCCATTCCCGACATCACATTGCTGATACTCCAACATGCGAGTGCAAATTTCCGGGCACTCTAGTGTCCAATCTCCTTTTACCCTCGAGTCACGAAAGGCAAACTTGCCAATCTAACTCTTCAGGTTCAAGAAGATTGAATAGGGGCAACTGTTGTACCCCAAAATTTGCCCTCCCATTTCCTCAACATTTTTTTCATCACAAAACCCTTGGAGATCAAGATCCAATTAGGGTTTCCTCTGCTCAAGACTTCTCATTGCACTGTTGACCCAAATTAGGGTTTGTGTTTGCACAAAGATGTTTTGACCTAAAATGCCTAAGATGACTTTCATGCTTCATATTGGACCCCCAAGTTTATCCATACCAAGTTTCAAGTCTTGATTCCAAATTTTGCCCAGTCAATTGGACAGTTGACCTAGAAATCAGCTGTATTAGGGAAAAAGTCAACTGTGGCCAATTGACAGACAAATCTCATCAAAATTGACCCACATCAACATTATGAACTCACATGGACCATTTGATCAAGTTTGGATCACAATTCCACAAGAAATTTGATCAGATCACCAAAAGGGCAAAATGGTCATTTTTAGGGTTTTGACTGCACAAAGGCAATTTTTGACTGTTTGACCTAGCCAATGGAAAACCAAGCTCACATATGGACTCAAGGACCCCATGGAATTATCTTGACATGCTCAACAAGTTCAAAAGATCCCAAATACACAAGATTGACAGTTGAATTTCCCAGTCAATTGATCAATTTTGACTGTATACTGAAAAGTCAAACTTTGACTTTTTGGTCAAAATCAAGGGTCAAGATTCATTTTTCATCAAAACATGCCAAATCATGAAACTTGTTCATCAAGAAATCAAGAAATGCAAATTAGGGTTTGAAATGAAGATTTTTCATAACTTAGAATTTTTCTAAGTTATGAAAAACCCTAATTTTTTCCTAACTTTGCCCCACTTTCTCACCAAGATTCATTTGGATTCAAGCAAAAGTCAAAACATGAAAGTTATAGCCTATTGCATAATCTACAACTTTGATTCACAAAGTTTTCCCAAAAGAAGCTTTTAGCTCAAGTTACAATTTTTGGAACAAGGGTACCAAACCATTCTTAACTTAGAGAAAATTTGACCTATTTTAGGCAAGGTTTTTACCTAACTTCAAGACCATTTTTCACATACTTCCACTTGGAATTTCAATTTGCATTTCAAAGTTGGATTGTATTACACATTCCAAGCTTTATAAAATGTCCAAGAACTCATCAAACAACCTCATGGTTAGAGAGAATCGAATTTTGCAATATGGGAAAAACTCACTTTGTTCTTGGCCAAATTACATGTCCATAACTTGTGCATTTTCAAACTCAGCATGTGCTAGCTACATTGCAGGCCTCTAATCCCATTTTCACTCAATAATTCAATGCTAAACCATTGTGCCAAGATGTTGTTCTATGCATTTGGTCATTACATGGAGAACTAAGCCATAAATGGAAAAAGTAAAATAGCCATTCTTGAAAAGTTGCACTTTATGTCTAAAGCAAATCCAAGCAAGTACAGTTAAGATCTCTTTGGAACAAGTTTATGAGTTAATTACACTGATCAATACTAAGTGGTGCAGCATAGATTGGGGGCCTCTACCTGTCTAGAACTCAACTTGGCCATTGCTTGCTTAAAGTGTAAGAAAGATAGCATAACATATACCAACTCTCATATCAGTTAACCAAGGCTTAGAAAAAGTTATCAAACACATTCAAGACATCCATTCTGAGCTAGAACACGAACCAACCAAGTCCCAAACACTCTCATTCCCAGAATCACCCTCAAACTGCTCAAAACAGGGCACCCCTGCAGTTTGAGTTCCATAGCTCAAACCTTCCATGCTTTCTTGCTAAAGACACATCAAACACATCCCATAATATCCGTTGAAGCTATTCCAAACCTCAAACACGACCTGTAACACTCCCAGGCAACATCACCATTTTCATTTTCTTGTTTTGCAGTTGAAGTTCTATAACACGATTCAAAAGGTTTCAAGACAAAGTAAAGCTTGGAATAGCATCCCTGGACATCAAGGAAGCTGTACCAATCATCACCTTGCATTGAAGACACCTCAATCACCAGATACAACTTCAACTGAACAGGTAAGTTCATGAACACGAATCTCTCTATCCAGGCATTGTTAGCTTTAGGTTTGTGAAAAAAACATGTCACATTCATAGCCCTGAACATGCCCATGTGATTAGATTTCATTTATATTATGTATGATTAGAGAATTTGATGTCTGAACTTGGAACAAAAATTAGGTTAAGAATTGGGGGAGAAGAAATTCTCTCTCATTTCTGAGAGTTAAAACATGTTCTTTATATGTGTGAACTCGTGAGAGGATGCTTAACATTTTTGGTGTTGTAAGTTTTTGCTAAAACTCAAAGAATCAGGACCTTGCAATGGAAGAAAAGAGGCGCGTGTTTTTGTTCAAACAGAAATGCTGGAGGTTGAAGAAGCTCCACGTGGGCTGGGCCTGTTTGACTTTTCTTTTTGCACCCTTTTATTACGTTTACACCCCCTGAGCCCATTTTGCTTATTTTAATGATTTTTTGACTTTTTCTTTTTTGGTCTGACTTATTTATTTTTTCTTATGATATTAAAAATATAAAAAATATTTTTTACACCATTTTCATATTTATTAGGTATTTATTTGTTTAGATTAGTTTTTGTATAGAAATAAATAAATAGATATACTTTTACTTAAAATACTAAAAAATAGTGCAAACACATTTTATTTTCCATTTTTATTTCATTTTATCTTCTGAAAATATTTTATGTAAAATATACTTTTTTTATAAATATTAAATATTATTATTTTTGTATATAATATATATATTTAGTAAATAATACAAATATTTATATGTATATTAGTATATTTAGGTTAAAAATACAAAATATATACACTTTTATTTTTTATTAATATTTAATATAAAAAATACCTTTTTGACAAATATACTTCATTTTTATTTTATTTTTGTATATAATAAATAAATATTATACATATTAAATAATTAATACATTTTATTTAATAGAATTAGGGTTTTGCCCTAAACATAAAAAACTCCAAAAAATAATACTTTTTATTTTGTTTATTTGACATACAAAAATACTTTTTTTCATACATATAAAAAAAAACCTTTTTGCATCTTGCATATTTATTTTATTTCCATTTAATTTGTGCAATCAATTATCTTGTAAATAATTCAATATTGATGTAATAGTTTAGGTTTAAATTCCTTGTCAAAAAAAAACCCCATTTGAACATTTGTATCCCCCTTCCCATATATTGTGTTGTAATAGCTTAGTAATTTTATTTTTCGCACTTTAATGCTTTCTAATTATGCCATGTTAGAATTAGGGTTTGTATGCGAAAACAACAAAAATAGTTTGACCTAATTTCAAGATAAACAAGCATGAAAATGGACAACACTAATCACACTTGCACCCCTAGGGTATTCCACTTGTTGCCTTCAATAAATGGGCCATATTGCATGTTAGGTCTCTTTGGGCAAAAATAAAACAAACAATCAAATGATCATAGTCCCTCGATGACGCTATCGAAAGTTGCCTAAAAAATGATCAAGTCCCTTAAAGAAAATTGCCCAAAGATACTTGGCACCATTGCAATTATGGTCTAAACGATGACCCACGCCCGTCCCTTTCACATCCTAACACAAGATTGTCCACCAAATACAATGGTGGAACAAACTTGTTAAAAGGGTTAAAACATAGCAATAATCTTTGAGAAATTTAGGAGTAGATAACCTCTTAGTTACTTGAATCAAAATTGCAAAACAAAACACTTGCCTATTTTCTAAAACCACACCTCACAACACTTTCAAAACAACTTTCAAAAACAAATGAAAACCTTTTCAAAAGATATACACCTTTGTATACATCCCAACATGGATCATTACAAAGGTTGCCACCACATTGGCCTCTTTTCAAAACATTTTCAAACCCACACACACAAGAGCACCATTTCAAATAATTGAAAACAAAAGGCAAGTTGATTTAAGCAAATAACTAAGAGACCATGGATAACCATGGATAGAAAGGGTGCTAATACCTTCCCTTTCTATAATCTACTCCCCGAACCCAAGAAAACATCTCAAAGGTTTTTGCTGTGCTTTTTAAACCTTTCCTTTAGGATAAAATAAAAAGTCGGTGGCGACTCTTGCTCAACCGAAACATTTGTGAAAACAAACGCAAAACCACAGTCAGTTCTCCCACCATATCACAGGCACCTATACCCAAACATGACGCGAGAGTGAATGCTATTGGGGATGACAATGAAGAGTTTGATATTGACAGTTGGATATACCCGACTGCTGATGGTGGACTAAGAAATTGGACGGCAAAGGATTCTATGCCCGTTTCTGTTACTACCCAATAATGATACTTTGGTTTTGATTTTGTAACATACAATTTTAAACTTTACGGCCCGGTGTCTTACCCGAGGCACCGTGGTTTTGTTTGTGAGGGCTTTATATTTGTCATCTCCATATATCATTAATAAAAGCATTGGACGTTTTTGTTGCATTTCAAATTTTGTGCTCCTTATCTTTTTTTTATCTTGCAAAACAACTATTTTACATACACTCACATATACAGGTCTACATCCACTCTGGATCTCACTGGTAACGACTTTGCTACTGCCAGTTATGACTTCGAAAGTCCGATCAACTTAGCCGAAGATGAAGGTGAAGATGATTGTGAAGTTCTGGGTGAACTTGCTAGACTGCTACTTCAGGAAGAGAGGGCCATACATCTGCATGAAGAGCCGGTGGAAACAGTAAATCTGGGTACAGAGGTAGATAAGAAAGAAGTCAAGATCGGTGTAAATCTGGAACCTAGTGTCAAACAACGGTTGATTCAGATGCTGCGTAACTATGTTGAGATCTTCGCCTGGTCTTATGAAGATATGCTTGGGTTGGATACTGATATTGTGGTTCATCGCCTACCTACCAAGGAAGACTATCCTCCAGTAAAACAGAAGGTCCACCGAATGCGCCTGGAGATGTCTGAGAAAATCAAGGCTGAAGTGATGAAATAGTTTGATGCCGGTTTTCTAGCAGTTACTTCTTATCCACAGTGGGTGGTCAATGTGGTTCTTGTGCCGAAGAAGGATGGTAAGGTTCGAATGTGTGTTGATTATAGGGATCTGAATAGGGCAAGCCCCAAGGATGATTTCCCTCTGCCTCATATCGACGTTCTGGTTGACAACACCGCACAGCATAAGGTCTTCTCCTTTATGGACGGTGTCTCCGGTTATAATCAGATTAAAATGGCTCTTGAAGACATGGAGAAGACAACCTTTGTTACTCAATGGGGTACCTTTTTCTACAAAGTCATGCCTTTTGGATTGAAGAATTCTGGGGCAACGTATCAGCGCGCCATGGTCGCTTTGTTCCATGACATGATCCATCATGAGATTGAGGTATACATTGATGACATGATTGCAAGATCCAGACTGAGGAAGAACATCTTGACCACCTTCAAAAGTTATTTGACAGGTTGAGATTGTACAAGCTGAGGTTAAACCCGAACAAGTGCACCTTCGGGTTGAGATCTGGTAAGCTGCTGGGTTTCGTCGTAAGTGACAAAGATATTCAGGTGGATCCTGCAAAGGTGAAGGCTATACAGGAAATGCCAGTTCCCCGAACAGAAAAAGAAGTCAGAGGCTTTTTGGGACGGTTGAATTACATTGCTCGATTCATCTCACACCTGACTGCTACTTGTGAGCCAATCTTCAAGCTACTGAAGAAAGATCAAGTGGTAAGATGGAATGATGAATGTCATGCTGCTTTCGAAAGAATCAAAGAGTATCTCCAAGAAACACCTATTATGATGCCTCCGGTTGAAGGGAGACCTTTGATCCTATACTTGACAGTACTCGATAACTCAATGGGGTGCGTGCTGGGGCAGCATGACGAGTCTGGCCGAAAAGAGCATGCTATTTATTACCTTAGAAAAAAGTTTACTGACTGCGAGACCCGATACTCGCTGCTCGAGAAAACTTGTTGCGCTTTGGCATGGGCTGCTCGCCGGCTGAGACAGTATATGCTGACTCACACTACTCTATTGATATCAAAGATGGATCCAATCAAGTATATCTTCGAGAAGCCTGCCTTGTCCGGAAGAATAACAAGATGGAAGATGATCTTGAATGAGTATGACATCCAGTACACGACCCAAAAGGCAATTAAGGGAAGTGTGTTTGCAGATCATTTGGCACATCAGGCAGTGGATGATTACCAGTCTATGAACTTTGAATTCCCGGATGAGAATATCATGATAGTGACTGACTATGAAGAACCTGGCCGGAAGAAGGACCTGAGGAGGGATCCCGATGGTCTATGTACTTTGATGGAGCTTCAAACGCTTTGGGCAATGGAATTGGCGCCGTGATCATATCTCTTAAAGGCTCTCATACTCCATTCACCGCCCGACTATATTTCAACTGCACCAACAACATGGCGGAGTATGAGGCGTGCGTCATGGGTCTTCGAGCAGCAATTGACCTAAGGATTAAGTTCTTAAGTGTCTTTGGAGATTCTGCTCTCGTGATCAGTCAGATCAAAGGCGAGTGGGATATGAAACACCCTAATCTTATCCATTACAAGGAGTATGTATTGATGTTGCTTCCACATTTAGAGGAGATAAGATTTGAACACTTCCCTAGAGAGGAGAATCAGCTAACGAACGCGCTAGCTATGATGTCTTCTATGTTCAAAGTCAATTGGGACAACGAAGCTCCCCGGATTATCATTGAAAGGTTGGACGAACCTGCACATTGCTGCGACATTGAGACTGAAGAGACAACGGATAAACCATGGTTTCATGAGGTGAAGAGGTATCTTGAGGCTCAGGAATACCCCGAGGGTGCATCTGTTAATGACAAGAAGTTTATGAGGAGGTTCGTAGCGAAGTTCTTCATCAGTAATGGTATCCTTTACAAGCGTAACCATGATTCGACCTTACTGCGCTGTGTGGATAAGTATGAGGCAGAAAGGATTATGGTAGATTTACATGAAGGTACTTTTGGGACCCATTCCAGTGGACACGCCATGGCAAAGAAGATCCTACGGGCAGGAAATTATTGGTCCACAATGGAAGCCGACTGTTATCAGTATTCTCGGACATGTCACAAGTGCCAAGTCTATGCTGATAAGGTGCACATACCTCCAGTTCCTCTGAACGTCTTGACAGCTCTGTGGCCTTTTGCAATATGGGGCATTGATATGATCGGCGAGATCAGACCTACAACGTCCAACGGGCATCATTTCATCCTGGTAGCAATTGATTACTTTACGAAGTGGGTTGAAACGACTTCCTTTTCTACTGTAACCAAGAACTTCGTGGCACGGTTCATTCGGCACAATCTGATTTGTCGATACGGTGTACCAGAGAGGATCATTACGGACAATGGTACAAATATCAACAATAAGATGATCACTGAGCTCTGCAAACAGTTTAAGATACAGCATCATAACTCTTCTCCCTACCGGCCGAAGATGAATGGGGCTATTGAAGCGGCTAATAAGAACATCAAGAAGATTGTGTAGAAGATGACGATGACATACAAAGACTGACACGAGATGTTACCGTTTGCTCTTCATGGGTACCGTACCTCAGCACATACGTCAACAGGGGCAACACCCTATTCCTTGGTTTATGGCATGGAGGCCATCTTGCCCATTGAAGTTCAGATACCCTCTCTTCGGATTATGAAGGATGCAGGTTTAAGAGAAGATGACTGGATTCAGACCCGACTTGATCAGCTAAATTTAATTGACGAAAAAAGACTTACTGCTATTTGTCATGGTCAAACGTATCAAAAGCGGATGATCAAGGCATTTAATAAGAAAGTTAGACGACAAGAGTATCAAGTCAGGGATCTGGTAATCAAGCGCATTATCTTACCTCAAGGTGATCCCAGGGGCAAATGGACACCTACTTAAGAAGGGCCATTTATGGTTAAGAACATCTTCTCAGGAGGAGCTATGATTCTAACCACCATGGATGGTGACGACCTTCTTCACCCCGTCAATGCAGACATAGTGAAAAAATACTATGCATAATCAAAGACCCGCTAGGTCGACTGGCCTAGGCAAAAATAAGGGCTTCCCGACGGACCAAAAGGGTTCGGGCAAAAATAAGGGATGAAAATGAAAAAAAAAACGGTACACCCGGCAAGTCGAAAACCTGAAAAGGCGGTGTTGTACCCCAAAATTTGCCCTCCCATATTTTCCAAGAAATTGCCAAATCAAGTCTCAAAATTCCCCAAGGGTAGCACAGTGCAAAGATCTCCTATACAGTCAAAATTAGGGTTTTGAGTCTGATCAAGAAATTGAAGTTCAAAAGGTCCAATCAAGTCCTATATGCCTACAAACATGGTCAAGCATCCTCATATCAAGTTCCAAGACATTCAGCTCAAAATTGCACAGTCAAAACCCTAGATTGCACTACAGTCAACTGTAGGGGCAAAATGGTCATTTGACAGTCAAAAGTTCAAATTTTTGGTCAACATATCATTTTGAAGCCACAAACATCATTGGATCAATGCTTGATCATGATTCTCAAAATTTGGCTCAAAAATCATCAAGATGCAAAAGTTTCCTTATTTGGACAGCTGAAAAAGTCAACTGAAATTGACCAGGGCATAACTTTCACATGAATTATCAGAAAAATTCCATCCAAAGCTCATTTTGGAGAGAAAGACATTTCCTACAATTCATCTTCATACTTCAAGTCCAAGAAATGCTCTCACAAAAAGTTATCAATTTCAACATTATAGGTCATTTTCAAAAGTCAACAAAAAGGGACTTTAAGTCAAAGGCCATAACTTGAGATTGGTAAATCAAAATGACATGGGACCAAAGACATTGGTTAGAGGACTCAAAGACCTTTCCAAAATGTCCAAGAACATGAGAAAAGCTTTAAAATTGAGCAAGTTATGCCTTGTGGAAGTTGGGAAATTTTTGGATATTTTGAAAAGTCAACATTGATTCAAATGACCTAAAAATGCTAATGGGCCCATTTTTCTTCCACAAATCATCATCCATAGCATATGCACGACTACTTGTCCCAAAGGGAAGTCTTTATTCATTTTTTATTTATTTATTTGAATTTTTATTTATAATAATTCATTTAAATCAAATTAAATATATGAAAAATGTCTAACCTAATTTTTTCAATCTTTTTGTGCACATTATATCATCAATAATTCGTGCACATCCCAACATGGAAAGATTTGGATTGATTGGCATGATTGAGAGCAAGAGAACACATGGAAAAGATTGAAAAAGATCTTAAGAAATCAAATTTCCAAAATCATGAATGCAAGAGATTTGGAGTGGTTTCTTTGACCTAATCTGTTCAATACATAAGCATAAGCACAACCCTAATGCAAAAAAGACACAAAGCTGCGCAAGAGAGCCATTGACAAACTTGAAAAATTCTCTAAAAACTCAAATCTGAAAAACACTCTTGAGGACGATTCAAGACCTAATTCTTGTTTCAATAGCTTCCTCAAGGTTCCCTGAACGTATTCCAATCAGAAACCACCATCAAAACGCAAAGAATTGGTATACAACATTCAAGAAACCTCATGAAAAATCCATTATCGTGTTTCAATATTTACGTACATTCATAACATTTTGATTATAGATTCATGTTCCTTGTGAAGTTTTGAAGCTAACCATATGCCTTAATTTGATTATTATGCTGTATACACGATTGTGCCATGTTTGATTTCTAGGGTTTGCAGGACCTCAAAATTGGGGTTTCTTATTTAACGAAAAATTAGCCTTCAAGAATGCCATGGTTGTAATCAGCAAGCTTGGACGAACAAGAACCAACCATCGCGCCAAATTTCTGAATGACACAGGCCTAATCGCTATTTTCCCATAGCCGGCCTAATGAAACGCATAGAAAACCGTTGCTTTTGTTTTTGTATTTCAGGGATGATGAAGAAGATGAATTCGTGGCGTGCATTGGTTGGTCAGTTTAAAATTTGCGCGCGTTTCCAAGGCCACTGACCATTTTCTTTTATAATATTTAGTTGTTATATTAATATACAGATGAACAGCGTGCTTCAGTGGCAAACGTGTTGATTGGCAAGGTATGTGACCTGGGTTCGAACCCCAGGTCTTATATATTTCCATATTATTTTTCATTAACAAATCCCATGCGCTTCAAGGCTGCAGACGTACCATATGTCTTCAAATGTCTCACATCCACGTGCACACTGAGATCAAGTCAAGGGCATAGATTGAAAGCACACCATAAACTCAGGTCAACATTGTTACACGTTAGTGGGAAAGTCAAACGGACCTAAAGCTTGTTGGGCCAGAATTCTTGGATCAAAACCTCCTGTTTGGGGACTGCCCCCCCTGGTTTGCAATCCTCTATATTTCTTATATTTTATTTTCAACTATTATTTTTTCTTTTTGTTTTAATTTAATTAATTATTTTCACAAAATATAAAAATACACAAAAAATCAGAAAAAGATAAAAAATATAATAAATATTTTTGTTTTAATATTTTCATAAATAAATGCATGTAAATTATTTAGTTTTAAATTAGGTTGCAATTTTAATTCTTTTCATAATAAAAATCCAAAAAAAAATGTAGAACTAGGTTTAATTAATATTTTATTCCTTTTAAATGTTTCTTTTTCATAATAATATCATTTAATTTATTTATTCTCATAATCAAAATTACATATAAAAATTAGGTTTAATTTAGGTTTAATTCTAATGTTTTCTTAATAAATTAAAATAAAATAGAATTAGGGTTAGTAGTTAATTTTAATTAATTCTTTCTTTTTCTATTAAATCTTAAAACACTAAAAAACATCAAAAGACAAACTCTTGCTTTCTTTTAATTTTAATTTTAATTCCTCATTAATTTTAATTTTTTGCAAGAGGGTCCAACGCCCTCGTTCTTAATTTCTTATTTGTTCGCATATTTATTTTATTTCGTTTAAATAATTATGTACCTCTCTCGAAGCCTTGTAATTACTTCTCGCACTTTTTAATTCTTTATTTACTTTGTTTTATTTATTTTCTGTCAAATCGGGTCCTGGTTAATTTTGGCGATGTGGACCCGCGCCATTTGTAATAGCTTTAGATTTACTTTTCCTCGCAACTTTTAACTGTTAAACAAAGCATGCAAGAATGAATGGCCTTAAATAAAATCAAGCGTAGAACACCAATAACATGACAAGACAAATACAAATGAAAACGACACACAATTCGCACACACCACCCCTAGGGTACGCCTCACTGTTGCCTTGCCTCGAAAGGTGATCGTCGAGTAGAGGATGTCTTAGTAAGTCCTCATGATCCGGGAACCTGGCATGAGGGTAGCTTCTAAGGTGTCTTCCCATTGCTCTGGTGATCACCATGTCCCGAACCTCGAATTGACCCGAACACCTCCAACGGTGGTGCTACCTACCTCTCAATGGTGGAATGGCACTACTTTAAAGGACATCTACACAGACGAATTCCTTAGGGTAGGTAGACGACTCTAGATACTTGCTCTAATTTCAAAACAAATCAAAAATACTTTTCACACCGACACCTTTTCAAAAAGCTTTCGAAAGCAACTTTTCAAACACTCTTGAGGACCGATACAAGAGTCGAACTGGAATTTTCAAAGAAACTTTTTAAAACCCACAGTTGAAAAGCGAACAAACCTTTTGAAAACACAATGAGCAAGTATCTAAGAGCCCATGGATAACCATGGATAGAAAGGGTGCTAACACCTTCCCTTTCTATAACCTACCTCCCGAACCGAGAGCAATCTCTATAAGGAATTTTTCTGTGCTTTTGTCCTTTCCATTTGGAGGAAATAAAAGACGGTGGCGACTCTTGCTTCCGCGACATTTCGCGAACCAGCGTTAAACAGTCAGTTCCAGATCCACCGATCACAGAACTGGCGACTCTGCTAGGGATATCTTTTAAAGTGGGGTGTACCTTAGGGATAGTTCATAACTGTGTTTTCAATTGTCTGAATTGCTTGCTTTAAATTGTGGGTTGCTTGGGAGTTCTATAGATCCTAACCCGGATCTGGGGGATACCTTCTTAGAAAGTAGCAACAAGGCTGCGAGGGAACTGTGCGGGTTATACCGACATGGTTGAAACAGTCTGCTACGTTGATGTGGCACTTTGGTGTGTACCGGTAACCCTTGAGTTCAGTCAAGGAGAGTACGGGGCCTCCGCGCGGTGTCGTGAAGCATCAACAGACCTTAGGAACCTTAATTGAACTATCTTGGCCTCTTTAGGGTAGTGAGATAACTGACTTTGGTGCAGTCCGAGGTTGGTTGATACTCGATACTACACTCAATTGAGGGTTGCTTTCCTGGAATATTTCGGTCGCCAGTTCAGTGGCTAAATCGAGACGATGAACAATGAAAGCAATCCCGTGATATTGGGAACCTTAGAACCCGGTTACTTCTAATAGGACAGGTTGAGCCCACCAACTTCAAGAGGGTACTACCCAGACCCCATGCTGGCCTAAACCCTAAGGGTTTCTCTTGTGTGACTTGTGTGCCTCCCAACTTGACTACTTGCATGCTTGTTATCTGACACTTGAGTTTCCCTTGCAGGTTTTGTTTATAGTCCTTAATAGGGACTCATAACAGGGTATACTAAATTTCCCTTGCAGGTTTTGTTTATAGTCCTTAACTGGGACTCATAACAGGGTGTACTAACTACTTGCAGGTTCTGTTTATAGTCCTTAATTGGAACTCATGACAGGTTTTACTTGAGTTTCTTGCAGGTTTTGGTTTGCAGTCCTTAACAAGGGCTCATAACAGGGTTCACTCATATTACCCCATGCATCATGACATCATACCATTGCATACATCCTAACTCATTTCAAGGATCTCAAGGGCTTGTGATGCAGGTCATGATAAATCAAACATCTAGCAAGGGGCAAAGAGGATTTATTTCCTCTAGCCAAAGTTGTCAGGGGCTATGACCCACTTGATATGGTGAGCTCTGACTCTTGAAGAAGGTTCCCCTAACCAAGGTTGTTTGGAAATCAAAACCAGACATGATGACCAAAGTCAGGGGCTATGACCCACTGGATATGGTGAGCCTTTGACCCTTGACGAAGGACTCTCAACAACATGAAGTACCTTCAATCAAGTTGCCAGTTTCCAACTCTAACAAGTTTCTCTGTTTACCCCGCGAGGTCCTTGAAATCACTGCATGCATATCATACATATCATTGCATGACAGGTACCCTTTGGACATGTCACTTACCATCTCCGCTGTTTATTTCAGCAATGGCTCCCCAACGAGACAACCAGGACCTTTTTGCTCAAGAGACCCGGTTCGGGGAAATCCTCCTGAATCTATCCAAGGGGCAGGAGGAGCTAAGGATACTTCTCACGGAGACCTTCGTCAGGGGCAGTGCTGAGGATGAAAAGCTGGAACACCTACAAGCTGAGATGGATGCAATGAAAGCCCAAATGTTGGGGCAGAGGAATGCCATTCAAGGTCTAGCTCAAAGACAAGATGAGCTCCGGTTTCTCGTCAACCAACTGCTTCAGGGTAACCAACTGGGGCAAACGTCTAAGGGTAAAAAGCCGGCCATCGTTCGACCATCTTTGAGACAAAGAGGCAAGGAGAAAGCTCCTCATATGGCTACAGTATCACCAGTTCAGTATCAACCTCACCAGCTTCAGCCAGGCAAGCCCAAAAGGCAATTCACCAAGCTCAACGTGTCGCTGCCTCAAGCCTTACAACAACTGCTGAGGTTGAACTTGGTAACTCGAAAGGATCCTCCTAAGAATCCCAACAGGAGACCCTCAAGGTATAACCCTAATGCTCATTGCGCTTATCATTCTGACAGCCCGGGGCATGCTACAGAGGATTGTTGGAATTTGAAGAATAAAATCCAAGATCTGATTGAGGAAGGAGCTGTGGCATTCATCCAAGATGGCCAGGCCAAGTGCTTCTACCATCCCTACAGGAGGCACCATTTGAAGTGACAAGCCCTAAGATTAGGAAATTTTTGTTCATTCGAATGTTCAAGTTGCAATTTTCTTTTGTTCAAACATTTATTCATGTTAAACATTGTTATTCCATTAATGCATCGCTTATGTCTATTTTGAACCAATATATTCGTATTCACTCTATGCAAATTATTTTTCATATTTTTTCTGATGATCAACTCTTAAATAATAATTCTAAGCCTCTTGAGGGAGGATGACGAAAACGATACCACGATCTTTACAGTATGCTTTTGAACAGACCCCGCTGATGAGGTACAGGCATTGTTTCAAATCCCTAAACACTGGAGTAATAAGGAAGATAATCCCTCGTCAACCCCTCTGAGCCAAAGAAGTAGAAGTTTTTATTTTCGAAAATCAAAACCCTTAATCATAACCTGGGGCAGGGTAGTTCTCTCAGTTGATCCAAGTGCATAACGAATGGAACCAAAAAGGTCCTTACAAAACAAAGAAAGACAGTGATGGTCCCGAACAATCGTGAAGAAAGGAAGTCATTATGAAAAAAAATCATCAATGAATAGCCCAAGAAGTCAAAACCTGTAAAAGAGACTTACAAAACTGGGGCATCCCGCTGACTGTAATTCCAAAAAAGGAAACAGCTCAGGCAAAAAATAGGGATAACAAAGAAGAAAGAGGTCCTACAAACCCTCAACAAAAACAAAAAATGACTGCATGTTCAGAATAAATCATCAATATCCGAATCATCACCGGAAAATCAGAGCAAAGACTCAAACAAGGTCAAACGCACGATCAGTTGAGTTTAGGTTTGGAGAACATCACGAGGAGCGGGTGGGTACAAATAATTTGAGCCTTTATCCTTTGTTTCTTAAACCGTGAACCAAGCCACGCTACAACCCTTAAAAGTCCTAGCTGAAGCACGGGTTAGTTCGAAAGCATACTGTGACGAAAGGTATCCTGACTCCTTAAGGCTTACAGTAAATACGGAGTTGACATCACGTTTTACAAACATTCACTTGTTTTATGAAAAGTAATGCATTTTCAAAATCTTCAAGACAGACATAGGCTTTGCATTTTTAACATAACTTTGTTTGCATATGACTTTTTGTTTGAACAGCATAGAACTTCGCGCGACGAATGCCTAATGAACAGAAGTACCTCCAATCAAGGGGCAGACATGACCATGGTCCATTATCTGGGGCAATCCAATCAAGATTCGGAGAATCTCCCAAAGGCCAAATAGCCTAGGGCAAATCTCCGCCTGAGTCACTTGGGGCATTCCAACGATAAATCTTGCCTGATCAAACACCTTCTGATGGCATGACAAAACACTTCTGACAGGGGCAATTCCCTACATCCTGAGGACACGGACATAGTCGAAAAGATACTACGCATGAAAAAAGACCCACTAGGCTGACATGCCTAGGCAAAAATTAGGGCTTCCCGGCGAACCAAAAGGGTTCGGGCAAAATGAAGGGATGAGATGAAAAGAATCTGTACACCCGGCAAGTCGAAAACCTGAAAAGGCGGCTTGGGCAAAAATGGGTATCCCGGTGGACTGAAAACCCGAAAGGGCGATCCAGGCAAAAGTTAGGGATCAAAGCGTACGACTATGTCCTGTCATCTTGTCACCTGCCTACCAGAAGAAGGTTTGCCCGTCAACAATTAAGCACCTCCACAGGTATCTTCCTCTCATACCTCAGAAACAGGGGCAATAAAGAGTTGTCTGAGCAATCTAATGGTTCTATCCTCCAAGGTACCGAGGTAGGTTCAGCTAAAGAATATGACCAGTACATATTAATTCCCCAGAGAGAGTCAGCAGCCAGTGCATTCTTCTCCAAGCAGAGTTCTCAAATCTCAAGGAAGTTGGGTATCCTCTAGCAGATATCAACATTCCCCAGCAGCATATATACATGTATTCATAACAAGCATCCCCGGCAGTCTTGGTCTAAAGATTGTTCCCCGGCGGCATATCAACATTTAAAGGAATCGCTTCCCCGAAATTGGTTCAAAACTTCCCCAAGAGAGTCCAATCTAATTCCCCGGGAAAATTGGAGTCCATCTCCCCAAGCAGTAAGCTTATCCCCAGTAGATTCTGGAAGCTTATTCCCTCACAGAATATGAACGCGTCGTCCGGCTTTATTTAAAGAGTTATTTCCTTAACAGGATATAACTGGGTTATCCTCAGCCAAAAGCCGCGGAAAGAGCGTCCTCGACGAAGTCTCCTTATCCCCAGCGAAGTCTATCAACACTTCCGACACAACAAGGTATCCCCAGCAAATGATCATCTACACTCAGCAAGGCATCCCTATCCCCACAGAGTATCACTTCCCAGCATGGTCGCTAGAGCATCTTTTCTCCCCGCAGAACCCTCCATTCGCCAAGTTTATCCCTCAACGGAGTCATCTTCTCCTACTGGTATTCTTGCAGCTATCATCCCCAGCGGAAGCAAAAATCTATTCTTCAACATCAGCCCAGGAGTGACTTCCCGGCACCCGTCAAGGATTTACTTTCCTAGGCAAAAATATACATTCATAAAACATCACATATATCATTATGGCATGCATAGACGCATTATGTCATACAAATCTCATTTATGTTGAGAACATCATTGCTTGATCCATATCATGCATTGCATATGACTGACCTTTACCTTTCAGGAAAGATGCAGTTGAGATGCTCAATCATATTTCAAGACCTAGACCGGTTCAGTTAATCAACTTCAAAGATTTCTTATCCAGTCCCAGGCCTTCTCTAGTCCAGCTAAATCGACTCCCAACAGATTTTTCTAATAAAGACTCAGTAGAAGTTATCCCAGATGGTTCCCTCTCCGACGGTGAGTGAGGCGATCATTCCTTTTCAGATGGTTCCCTCTCCGACGGTGAGTGAGGTGGTAAGTCCTTTTCAGATGGTTCCCTCTCCGACGGTGAGTGAGGTGATAGTCTCCTATGGTTCCCTCTCCGACGGTGAGTGAGGTGGTAAGTCCTTTTCAGATGGTTCCCTCTCCGACGGTGAGTGAGGTGATAGTCTCCTATGGTCCCCTCTCCGACGGTGAGTGAGGTGGTAATTCCTTTTCAGATGTTTCCCTCTCCGACGGTGAGTGAGGTGATAGTCTCCTGGTCCCCTCTCCGACGGTGAGTGAGGTGGTAATTCCTTTTCAGATGTTTCCCTCTCCGACGGTGAGTGTGAGGTGATAGTCTCCTATGGTCCCCTCTCCGACGGTGAGTGAGGTGGTAATTCCTTTTCAGATGTTTCCCTCTCCGACGGTGAGTGTGAGGTGATAGTCTCCTATGGTCCCCTCTCCGACGGTGAGTGAGGTGGTAATTCCTTTTCAGATGTTTCCCTCTCCGACGGTGAGTGTGAGGTGATAGTCTCCTATGGTCCCCCCTCCGACGGTGAGTGAGGTGGTAATTCCTTTTCAGATGTTTCCCTCTCCGACGGTGAGTGAGGTGATAGTCTCCTATGGTCCCCTCTCCGACGGTGAGTGAGGTGGTAATTCCTTTTCAGATGTTTCCCTCTCCGACGGTGAGTGTGAGGTGATAGTCTCCTGGTCCCCTCTCCGACGGTGAGTGAGGTGGTAATTCCTTTTCAGATGTTTCCCTCTCCGACGGTGAGTGAGGTGATAGTCTCCTGGTCCCCTCTCTGACGGTGAGTGAGGTGGTAATTCCTTTTCAGATGTTTCCCTCTCCGACGGTGAGTGTGAGGTGATAGTATCCTATGGTCCCCTCTCCGACGGTGAGTGAGGTGGTAATTCCTTTTCAGATGTTTCCCTCTCCGACGGTGAGTGTGAGGTGATAGTCTCCTATGGTCCCCTCTCCGACGGTGAGTGAGGTGGTAATTCCTTTTCAGATGTTTCCCTCTCCGACGGTGAGTGTGAGGTGATAGTCTCCTATGGTCCCCTCTCCGACGGTGAGTGAGGTGGTAATTCCTTTTCAGATGTTTCCCTCTCCGATGGTGAGTGAGGTGATAGTCTCCTGGTCCCCTCTCCGACGGTGAGTGAGGTGGTAATTCCTTTTCAGATGTTTCCCTCTCCGACGGTGAGTGTGAGGTGATAGTCTCCTATGGTCCCCTCTCCGACGGTGAGTGAGGTGGTAATTCCTTTTCAGATGTTTCCCTCTCCGACGGTGAGTGTGAGGTGATAGTCTCCTATGGTCCCCTCTCCGACGGTGAGTGAGGTGGTAATTCCTTTTCAAATGTTTCCCTCTCCGACGGTGAGTGTGAGGTGATAATCTCCTATGGTCCCCTCTCCGACGGTGAGTGAGGTGGTAATTCCTTTTCAGATGTTTCCCTCTCCGACGACGAGTGAGGTGATAATCTCCTATGGTTCCCTCTCCGACGGTGAGTGAGGTGATAATTCCTTTCCAGATAATTCCCTCTCCGACGGTGAGTGAGGTGATTCCCTTTCAGATTATAATGACCTATGGTTCTCTTCCCGATCCTGCGAAGATGGTATTCCCCACCAAGATTTTCTCAACGAGCGTTGTTGAAGTTAAAATCACCCAAGGTTCTCTTACCATTCATGCCAAGGTAGCAACCATCCCTGGTTCATTCATCATCTTTTGAAGCTCCAGACTCAGCTCCTGTAATCAGTCAGGACATATCTATATCAAGCATCTGAAATCAGCTCCTGCAACGTGTCAGGTACTCATTGTTTCTTTTGCAGGTATGCAGGTTCTCGCTAAGGAATCCCTTACGCGATCAACATCCATATGGCATCTATAAGCCCATCATCCTATTCATCAATCTCCAAATGGCATCTATAAGCCCATTCCATCACCACACTGCTACTATGTGAGCGCAAATTTCTGGGCACTCTAGTGTTCAATCATCTTCCACCCCCGGATTACGAAAGGCACGTCAGCCAATCTGCATCCTCAGGTCTAAGAAGATTGAACAGGGGCAACTGTTGTACCCCAAAATTTGCCCTCCCATATTTTCCAAGAAATTGCCAAATCAAGTCTCAAAATTCCCCAAGGGTAGCACAGTGCAAAGATCTCCTATACAGTCAAAATTAGGGTTTTGAGTCTGATCAAGAAATTGAAGTTCAAAAGGTCCAATCAAGTCCTATATGCCTACAAACATGGTCAAGCATCCTCATATCAAGTTCCAAGACATTCAGCTCAAAATTGCACAGTCAAAACCCTAGATTGCACTACAGTCAACTGTAGGGGCAAAATGGTCATTTGACAGTCAAAAGTTCAAATTTTTGGTCAACATATCATTTTGAAGCCACAAACATCATTGGATCAATGCTTGATCATGATTCTCAAAATTTGGCTCAAAAATCATCAAGATGCAAAAGTTTCCTTATTTGGACAGCTGAAAAAGTCAACTGAAATTGACCAGGGCATAACTTTCACATGGATTATCAGAAAAATTCCATCCAAAGCTCATTTTGGAGAGAAAGACATTTCCTACAATTCATCTTCATACTTCAAGTCCAAGAAATGCTCTCACAAAAAGTTATCAATTTCAACATTATAGGTCATTTTCAAAAGTCAACAAAAAGGGACTTTAAGTAAAAGGCCATAACTTGAGATTGGTAAATCAAAATGACATGGGACCAAAGACATTGGTTAGAGGACTCAAAGACCTTTCCAAAATGTCCAGGAACATGAGAAAAGCTTTAAAATTGAGCAAGTTATGCATTATGGAAGTTGGGAAATTTTTGGATATTTTGAAAAGTCAACATTGATTCAAATGACCTAAAAATGCTAATGGGCCCATTTTGCTTCCACAAATCATCATCCATAGCATATGCACGACTACTTGGCCCAAAGGGAAGTCTTTATTCATTTTTATTTATTTATTTGAATTTTTATTTATAATAATTCATTTAAATCAAATTAAATATATGAAAAATGTCTAACCTAATTTTTTCAATCTTTTTGTGCACATTATATCATCAATAATTCGTGCACATCCCAACATGGAAAGATTTGGATTGATTGGCATGATTGAGAGCAAGAGAACACATGGAAAAGATTGAAAAAGATCTTAAGAAATCAAATTTCCAAAATCATGAATGCAAGAGATTTGGAGTGGTTTCTTTGACCTAATCTGTTCAATACATAAGCATAAGCACAACCCTAATGCAAAAAAGACACAAAGCTGCGCAAGAGAGCCATTGGCAAACTTGAAAAATTCTCTAAAAACTCAAATCTGAAAAACACTCTTGAGGACGATTCAAGACCTAATTCTTGTTTCAATAGCTTCCTCAAGGTTCCCTGAACGTATTCCAATCAGAAACCACCATCAAAACGCAAAGAATTGGTATACAACATTCAAGAAACCTCATGAAAAATCCATTATCGTGTTTCAATATTTACGTACATTCATAGCATTTTGATTATAGATTCATGTTCCTTGTGAAGTTTTGAAGCTAACCATATGCCTTAATTTGATTATTATGCTGTATACACGATTGTGCCATGTTTGATTTCTAGGGTTTGCAGGACCTCAAAATTGGGGTTTCTTATTTAACGAAAAATTAGCCTTCAAGAATGCCATGGTTGTAATCAGCAAGCTTGGACGAACAAGAACCAACCATCGCGCCAAATTTCTGAATGACACAGGCCTAATCGCTATTTTCCCATAGCCGGCCTAATGAAACGCATAGAAAACCGTTGCTTTTGTTTTTGTATTTCAGGGATGATGAAGAAGATGAATTCGTGGCGTGCATTGGTTGGTCAGTTTAAAATTCGTGCGCGTTTCCAAGGCCACTGACCATTTTCTTTTATAATATTTAGTTGTTATATTAATATACAGATGAACAGCGTGCTTCAGTGGCAAACATGTTGATTGGCAAGGTATGTGACCTGGGTTCGAACCCCAGGTCTTATATATTTCCATATTATTTTTCATTAACAAATCCCATGCGCTTCAAGGCTGCAGACGTACCATATGTCTTCAAATGTCTCACATCCACGTGCACACTGAGATCAAGTCAAGGGCATAGATTGAAAGCACACCATAAACTCAGGTCAACATTGTTACACGTTAGTGGGAAAGTCAAACGGACCTAAAGCTTGTTGGGCTAGAATTCTTGGATCAAAACCTCCTATTTGGGGACTGCCCCCCCTGGTTTGCAATCCTCTATATTTCTTATATTTTATTTTCAACTATTATTTTTTCTTTTTGTTTTAATTTAATTAATTATTTTCACAAAATATAAAAATACACAAAAAATCAGAAAAAGATAAAAAATATAATAAATATTTTTGTTTTAATATTTTCATAAATAAATGCATGTAAATTATTTAGTTTTAAATTAGGTTGCAATTTTAATTCTTTTCATAATAAAAATCCAAAAAAAAAATGTAGAACTAGGTTTAATTAATATTTTATTCCTTTTAAATGTTTCTTTTTCATAATAATATCATTTAATTTATTTATTCTCATAATCAAAATTACATATAAAAATTAGGTTTAATTCTAATGTTTTCTTAATAAATTAAAATAAAATAGAATTAGGGTTAATAGTTAATTTTAATTAATTCTTTCTTTTTCTATTAAATCTTAAAACACTAAAAAACATCAAAAGACAAACTCTTGCTTTCTTTTAATTTTAATTTTAATTCCTCATTAATTTTAATTTTTTGCAAGAGGGTCAAACGCCCTCGTTCTTAATTTCTTATTTGTTCGCATATTTATTTTATTTCGTTTAAATAATTATGTACCTCTCTCGAAGCCTTGTAATTACTTCTCGCACTTTTTAATTCTTTATTTACTTTGTTTTATTTATTTTCTGTCAAATCGGGTCCTGGTTAATTTTGGCGATATGGACCCGCGCCATTTGTAATAGCTTTAGATTTACTTTTCCTTGCAACTTTTAACTGTTAAACAAAGCATGCAAGAATGAATGGCCTTAAATAAAATCAAGCGTAGAACACCAATAACATGACAAGACAAATACAAATGAAAACGACACACAATTCGCACACACCACCCCTAGGGTACGCCTCACTGTTGCCTTGCCTCGAAAGGTGATCGTCGAGTAGAGGATGTCTTAGTAAGTCCTCATGATCCGGGAACCTGGCATGAGGGTAGCTTCTAAGGTGTCTTCCCATTGCTCTGGTGATCACCATGTCCCGAACCTCGAATTGACCCGAACACCTCCAACGGTGGTGCTACCTACCTCTCAATGGTGGAATGGCACTACTTTAAAGGACATCTACACAGACGAATTCCTTAGGGTAGGTAGACGACTCTAGATACTTGCTCTAATTTCAAAACAAATCAAAAATACTTTTCACACCGACACCTTTTCAAAAAGCTTTCGAAAGCAACTTTTCAAACACTCTTGAGGACCGATACAAGAGTCGAACTGGAATTTTCAAAGAAACTTTTTAAAACCCACAGTTGAAAAGCGAACAAACCTTTTGAAAACACAATGAGCAAGTATCTAAGAGCCCATGGATAACCATGGATAGAAAGGGTGCTAACACCTTCCCTTTCTATAACCTACCTCCCGAACCGAGAGCAATCTCTATAAGGAATTTTTCTGTGCTTTTGTCCTTTCCATTTGGAGGAAATAAAAGACGGTGGCGACTCTTGCTTCCGCGACATTTCGCGAACCAGCGTTAAACAGTCAGTTCCAGATCCACCGATCACAGGCGGCTTGGGCAAAAAAGGGTATCCCAGTGGACTGAAAACCCGAAAGGGCGGTCCAAGAAAAAATTAGGGATCAAAGCATAACACTATGTCTCATTGGATCACCTTGCAACCAGACTTCGGTATCGACTATCAAGCTTGGACGGTACTAATCAATCTGATCTACCTTCAACCAAGTAGCAAAGTGATGAGATGCTAGAGGACATAAGGGCAATAGAAGAGTTGGAACCCAGTGGGATTATTCACATAGCTGTTTTGTTTAGTTTTTCACAAATTGTGTAAATTCTATTATTCGGCGGAGTTCTCTTACTAGGACGTCAGCCTCTTGTACAAAAACGCCTATTTACAGGCCAAACTTCAAAGTCAATACAATTCATTTTCAGAGAAATTTCAAACTGTTATTTCCTTTTTCTGTTTTGTTTTGCGAAGAACGTCCAATGTGTTGGTGTAGGCCCTAGAGGCCAATACTTTTGGTACTTGTATCGAATTATTTATTAATAATAAAAGGAATTTCTTTATTATGTTTGCTTTTCAAAATAATAAAGTCCCTAGAATGGTTTATTTGTTTAATGAAATGTTAAGTGTGACTTAATCATGAGATCCCATTAAACATAAGACACTATTCTTAAAGTATCCATAGTCAAGCTTTAATGTGAAGTGGGATAACATTAAAGCATTAAGATTATTATGAAGATAGATTGATGATCACATCTCATGGGTCATAGATAAGGAGTTATCAAGTCTTGACATAGGTATGAATATTAGGAGTAATATTTATACTGGATTGACTCGCTATGAGAATACTACATAGAATGTTATGCAAAGTGTCATAAGTTATTCTCATGATGATAATGGTGTATACCACCCTTCGACCTGAAACCACTATGGACCCTAGATGTAGAGTCAAGTACTTTATTGCTGATCAAACGTCATCCGTAATTGGATGACTATAAAGACGGTTGATGGGTACTTCACAAAGCATTCTAAGGGACATGAGTGACCTAGATGGAATTTGCTCATCCTGCATAACAGGATAAATGTCTAAGGGCCCAATATTGAACTGGACAAGGGTGACACAGTGTATGCCTTGTGTTCAATATAGACATGAGGGCAAAAGGGTAATTGTACAACACAAATATTATCACGGAAAATGTTTGGTCAGATCACATGACTTTTTCGTGACTTGGGTAACAGTGATGTGTTGCTAGATACCGCTCATTGTTTATTATATTAAATGTGTGATTTAATATAATTGCCAACGTCGCGAAAACCTACAGGGTCACACACATAAGGACAGGTTGATGAGAGATAGAATAAATAAGGAACACCGTAAAATAAGGTGCACTTAAGTGTAATACGGAAAGTGGTAAGGTACCACGTGGATAAGTGATATATGGTACATCATAAGGTATGATGTCCATAAGCTTAATTGGGCTTTTAGCTTATAGCCTTAATTGGGCTTTTAGCTTATAGCCCACACGAGTGATTCTATAAATAGATCCCTTGTGATGAAGCAATTTCACTTGATGCAATTTCGTTTTTGATTCTCTCTCTCACTCAAGGTTTCCGTTCGTGATCAGCTAGCACTGTGACCGGAAGCGATCTGTTCGTGTGGACTGAGTAGAGGCGTTGTTCTTCATCAACGCTCGTGATCACAACATCAAAGGTCTGAATCGCCACAAGAGGTAAATATTTCTATCACTAACCATGTTCATTCGTAAGGATCGCTAAAGGAAAATTTTAAATTCCGCTGCGCTTTTGATCGCAATTTTCCTTCACAATGTTCATTTTTGATATATGCATTTGACATTAATTGCTGCTCATAAATATTTACATGTGAAACAAAAGACGATTACTAGTAATATCAGAAACATGGGCAAATGAGAAATGTCCAAACTGTACAGTTGCTCTATCCACCAGGTACAAAGGTAGATTCAGCTGAAGAATATGGCTAAAGGTACTTTCACTCCCCGTAGAGTAAGAAAAAGACAGTAATGTTAGCTCTCCCCAGCTGAGACTCGCGACCGTGAGTGAATCGGTAATATCCTCCCCATAGCAGAGTTTATCTACCATCATCACTAAAAAGTGTTATATTCCCCAGTGGAGTATAAAAATACACCCCTGGCAGAGTACAAAATATCCCCAGTGGAGTTTGAAATTTTTTTCCCAAGCGCAGTCTGAAAAAGATTCCCCAGTGGAGTTTGGAGGATCATCCCCAGTAGACTCTGGAAGATTGTCCCCAGTAGAGCCTAAAAGGTTATCCCCAGTGAAGTCGCAACTGAAAGATCATCCCCAGCGGAGTTCATTCCTTTCACAAACAGGAATTCAATCCCCAACAGGATTCAGTATCACCAGCAACGGTAATTCATCCCCAGCGGAAGTTACCAGTGGAATCCTCTACAGAGCATCTCTTCCCCCACAGAGTAATCTCATCATCAGTTTGTTCCCCAGCAGAGTTATCCTCTCTTATAGGTTTATTCTCACAAACATCTTCGTTCGTTATCCCTAGCGGAAACGAAGAATTCAACTCTTTCCTCCAGCAGCTATCCGGGATTTATTTTCCCCAGCTAAAACATTACATTTCCATACATCATGGCACATGCATATACGCATCATACAACGCAATCTCATTTATTTTGAGAACATCATTGCCTGATACATATCATGCATTACATACAACTAACCTTTACCTTTCAGGAAGGATGCGGTTAAATTCTCATAAAATTCAAAGCTATGAAGCTTTTTTCTCAGTCGAATTACTGATAAGTTCTTAAATCTCAACAGAGTTTTTCTTAGTTGAATTACAGACAAGGTCCTAAATCTCGACAAAGTTCCTCCGTCAAATTACAGACAGGTTCCTAAATCTCAGCAGAGAAGTTTTCTCAGTTGAATTACGGGCGAGTTATTAAATCTCGATGAAGATGTTTCTCCAGTTGAATTACTGACAAGTTCTTAAATCTCAAAAGAGTTTTTCTCAGTTGAATTACAGACAAGGTCCTAAATCTCGACAAAGTTCCTCCGTCGAATTGTAGACAAGTTCTTAAATCTCAACAGAGAAGTTTTTCTCAGTTGAATTATGGGCGAGTTCTTAAATCTCGATGAAGATGTTTCCCCCAAGTCGAATTACTGACAAGTTCTTAAATCTCAACAGAGTTTTCTCAGTTGAATTACAGACAAGGTCCTAAATCTCGACAAAGTTCCTCCGTCGAATTACAGACAAGTTCCTAAATCTCAGCAGAGTTTTCTCAGTTGAATTACGGGCGAGTTCTTAAATCTCGATGAAGATCTTTCCCCTAGTCTAATTACTGACAAGTTCTTAAATCTCAACAGAGTTTTTCTCAGTTGAATTACAGACAAGGTCCTAAATCTCGACAAATTTCCTCCGTTGAATTACAAACAAGTTCCTAAATCTCAGCAGAGAAGTTTTCTCAGTTGAATTACGGGCGAGTTCTTAAATCTCGATGAAGATGTTTCCCCCCAGTTGAATTACGAGCAAGTTCCTAAATCTCGACATTTCAGTTGAATTACGGGCAAGTTCCTAAATCTCAACAAAGATTAGACTTCCATAGCGGAATCTTCTACAACAACAGGTATACAAGATCTCGCTAAGGAATCTCTTATGCGATCGACACTCCTTCAGATGACATCTTTAATCCCATCCCCTCGTCAGCAATCTCCAAATGGCATCTGTAAGCCCATTCCCGACATCACAAGACAATTGCCACTTCATGCGAGTGCAAATTTCTGGGCACTCTAGTGTTCAATCATCTTCCACCTTCGGATCACGAAAGGCATAAAAGCCAATCTACATCCTCAGGTTTAAGAAGATTGAACAGGGGCAGATGTTGTACCCCAAAATTTTCCCTCCCATATTTCTCAAAACATTGCAAGAAAGATCTCCAAGTTGCTCAAGGTTGCTCAAGAGTTGGTTAGACAAGCTATCTCCTAAGGCAGTCTATCCCAAATTAGGGTTTTGTGTTGCATCAATATACCTGAGTACAAATGACCTCAAGTGCTCCCCAATGTCCTAATATGTTCTCAAGATCATCCATGTCAAATTTCAAGCATTGCAGAGGAAGTTTGCCCAGTCAATTGCTCAAAGGTCCAAAAATCGATTGTGTTAGGGCAAAAGTCAACTATGACCTAAATACAGCCAAAATTCAAGATTTTTTTGTCAACATTCTCATTTTGAAGTACATTTCATCATTTTATCAAGGGTAGATCATGATTCATCAAGGATTGCTCAAAATTCATCAAGATTCAAGAGTTGTTAAATTAGGGTTTTGTAGGAAAAGTCAACTCAACTTTGACCAAGCATAACTTTCTCATACATTATGATAAATGACCCATCAAAATCTCATTTTGAATAGGATGAAATTCCCTAAAATCCATCTTCATACCCCAAGATCAAAATATGCACTCACAAGAAGTTATGAATTTGGACATTATAGGTCATTTTTGAAAGTCAACAAAAACACCTTTTTTGTCAAAGCTTCTACCTTGAGCATGGAATGTCAAAATGATATGGGACCAAAAGGGTTGATTAGAGGACATCTCAAGATTTCTAAAAAGTCCAAGAACACCTCCAAAGAGTCAAAATTGAAGAAGTTATGCATTGTTGAAGTTTGACTTTTTTGCAAAATTGCCAAAAGTCAACTATCCCCAAAACTTCAAATTTTTCCAAATGGGCCCATTCTTTTCACTTGTTTTGAGTTTTCCTTATGGCCCACGTGCTCCAGCCTTGGCCATGTGTCCATATCATTTTTTTATTAATTATTTTTATTTTATTTGAATTAATTTGATTTAAATTAAAATAAATCAAATAAAAATCCAAAGGCATTGATAACAAAGATTTGGTGTTGATTTCAGGTTCCATTATGCAGCTGGCCATCATCAAACTCGTATCAAATGAATTATGTGCAAAAAAAGATTGAAATCAAGCCAATTTGGAAAGTTTGTAAAAGGATATCCAATCAAATATCCAAGCATCAATGTAGGAAGATTTGGACAAAGTTTGTTACCCTAATACACTGAGCAATACATAAGGAAGCGTGCAAGACAGAAACAGGGGTTGGAAATCAAGTGTGGAGGCAGAACGAAAGTTGCAAAAATCACAAAAAAGTGGGAGATTAAAATCAAAGTTAGAGGCATTTTCAGGACTTGATATTGGTCTCAATCGCTTCCTGGCAACTCTCACAAGCTAACCTAATCCAAATCATGTGTTTTCAGACCTCCTAGTGCACTGTAAGTAGTCCATGAATCCGCCATATTCTTGAAATCGAAAATCACTATTCTTGCATCCATTGAATGAAATAACTGCATATTCTTAACCCTCACATAATTTACAAACTTTTGGCATCATTTGATTTTGTTTATCTGACTTGTAGCAAGATCCACCATTATTAGGGTTTTGTTCTTGTTTTTGGAGTTTTCTGTTTCAGAGAAAATTGGCCATAATATTGGCCATGGTTGTGATCAGTGGTTTGAGACGAACTCAACCATGTCCTTAGAAATCATTTTCATAGCCTGAGGAGGATTTTGGAATGAAGCTGCGTTTTTTGCTGCGGATAAAAATCCGCAGGTAAAATTACAATTCTGGGAGGACAGGGACGAAGACGTGTCGTCCGTCCATTTGCTCATTCAAATATTGCGCGCTTTTTTTTATTATTTTCTGGAAATTGATTTTGTTTGTATATATTATATTATGTTATTATTATTATAACAAAAACAACAACACGCCTCAGTGGTGCCCACATAAGCGCTTAGAGACCCAAGGGCTGGAGGTCAGGGGTTCGATCCCTGCCTCCAGCAATTTGTCTTTTCTTGTTACTTTTCAGGAGATCTAGTGCATACACGAGTCCACAGCCTACCATGTGCCTCACTCCTCAGCATGCCAGATGGCCAGGTGGCCAGATCTGATGGTCAGACCTTGAGGACATACCATGGATTCAGTCAATGCACATGCAGGGAATCCCAAAAGTCAAACGGACCAGCTTAATGGGCCAACAAAATTACTTTCAACACCTCCAAAAAAGGCCCATTCTCTCTTTCTCTTTATAATTTGTTTATTTAATTTAGCCATTTTATTTTAATTAATTTCTAACCAATAGATTAATTTTCTTTTTATCAAAAAAATCACAAAAAAATATTTGTATCCAATAAAAATTCAGAAATTTATTTTTCTTTTATTAATAAATACTAAGTAATTAATTTAGGTTTTTAATTCTAGGAAACTTTAATTTATTTTTTTGTAAATATTTAAAATTAATTAGAAATCATTAGGTTTTAATTCTATTTAATTATTTTAATTTCTTTCTTAAATTAACAAAAACTCCAAAAAAACATGTCATTAATTATTTTTTTCATTTAATTAATTAATTTAGTATTTAAATTTAGGATTAATTTCCTTTCTTAAATTTTCGCACTTTTAATTTTCGCACTTTTAATTCTGCAAAATACAACTGTTAGATGTTTGATAATAGGGTTTGCATGACAAGAATGAATGCTTAATCTTAAAATAAAATTAGATCACCCTTAACATGTGCAAAGATAAAAATAACTGAAAACAACACATTCGCACATGTGCACTCTTAGAGTACACCCCACTTGGTTGCCTTCGTGCATATTCATTTAGTATAGGTCGTTTTAGAGGTCGTCCTCTTGTCTAAAAGATCATAGTTGCCTCGAAACGGTTGCCTCGGATATTGTTGCTTCAAACAAATGATCTAAGACATTAGGGTTACCGCTAAGGCGTCCTAACATTGCTTTAGTGACCGTATGTCCCTCATTCGATTTGACCCTCAAACTCCAACGATGGTGCTACCTACTCACTAATAGTGGGATAGCATTGTCTAAAGGAAATTAGCATAGAATGATTCCTTTTTCGAGTAGGTAGATAGCTCTTAGATACTTGCTCATTCAAAAACAAAACTTTTTTCACCTACACTCCTTTTCAAACAAAGTTTTCAAAAACACTTCATTACACTCTTGAGGACAGAAGCAAGAGTTAAATAGAAGTTTCAAACAAAAACTTTTTTTTTCAAACCCACAAGCACAAAGAAAACAATTTTGAAAACAATGAGCAAGTACCTAAGAGCCCGTAGATAACTATGGATAGAAAGGGTGCTAATACCTTCCCTTTCTATAATCTACCCCCCGAACCCGAGAAATATCTCAAAAAAGGAATTTTTCTGTGCTTTTTTCCTTTCCTTGTTGGATAAAATAAAAGTCGGTGGCGACTCTTGCTTACCGCGAAATTTTGCATAAACAAACGCAAAATGCAAACCAGCATTCCAAAAAACAATCAGTTCTTCCCACCGTATCACATATATGAAATATGTGTCATTAATTAATAGTCTTTTAACATATTTTCTTAGTGATGAAGTAACCTAAAATTTGGTGATGGTGAAGAAGAAAACTTTTGAAATTGTTTACATCTATTATACCATAATACAATATGAATATGGTGAAAAAATATACTATCGAGCCTCATTATATTATTTTAACTATTACAAATGTATATGAAATATGTGTCATTAATTAATAGTCTTTTAACATAGTTTCTTAGTGATGAAGTAACCTAAAATTTGGTGATGGTGAAGAAGAAAACTATTGAAATTGTTTACATCTATTATACCATAATACAATATGAATATGGTGAATAAATATAATATTGAGCCTCATTATATTATTTTAACTGTTACGAATGTATATGAAATATGTGTCATTAATTAATAGTCTTTTAACATAGTTTCTTAGTGATGAAGTAACCTAAAACTTAGTGATGGTGAAGAAGAAAACTATTGAAATTGTTTACATCTATTATACCATAATACAATATTAATATTATAAATAAATATACTATCGAGCCTCATTATATTATTTTAACTATTACGAATGTGTATGAAATACGTGCCATTAATTAATAGTCTTTTAAGAAAGTTTCTTAGCGATGGAGTAACCTAAAATTTGGTGATGGTGAAGAATAAAACTATTGAAATTGTTTACATATGTTATACCATAATACAATATGAATATGGTGAATAAATATACTATCGAGCATCATTATATAATTTTAATTATAACAAAAGTTTATAAAATATGTGTCCTTAATTAATAGTATTTTAACATAGTTTCTTAGTGATGAAGTAACCTAAAATTTGGTGATGGTGAAGAAGAAAACTATTGAAATTGTTTACATCTATTATACCATAATACAATATGAATATGGTGAATAAATATACTATCGAGCCTCATTATATTATTTTAAAAATTACGAAATGATATGAAATATGTGTCATTAATTAATAGTCTTTTAACATAGTTTCTTAGTGATGAAGTAACCTAAAATTTAGTGATGGTGAAGAAGAAAACTTTTGAAATTGTTTACATCTATTATACCATAATACAATATAAATATGGTGAATAAATATACTATCGAGCCTCATTATATTATTTTAACTATTACGAATGTATATGAAATATGTGTCATTAATTAATAGTCTTTTAACATAGTTTCTTAGTGATGAAGTAACCTAAAATTTGGTGATGGTGAAGAAGAAAACTATAGAAATTGTTTACATATGTTATATCATAATACAATATGAATATGTTGAATAAATATACTATCGAGCCTCATTATATAATTTTAATTATAACAAAAATTTATTAAATTTGTGTAAATAATTAATAGTCTTTTAACATAGTTTCTTAGTGATGAAGTAACCTAAAATTTGATGATGGTGAAGATGAAAACTATTGAAATTGTTTACATCTATTATACCATAATACAATATGAGTATTGTGAATAAATATACGACCGAGCTTCATTATATTATTTTAACTATTACGAATGTATATGAAAAACGTGTCATTAATTAATAGTCTTTGAACATAGTTTCTTAGTGATGAAGTAACCTAAAATTTGGTGATGGTTAAGAAGAAAACTATTGAAATTGTTTACATCTATTATACCATTATACAATAAGGACATTTTGATCAATATACTATCGAGCCTCATTATATTATTATAACTATTACGAATGCATATGAAATATGTCTCATTAATTAATAGTCTTTTAACATAGTTTCTTAGTGATGAAGTAACCTAAAACTTAGTGATGGTGAAGAAGAAAACTATTGAAATTGTTTACATCTATTATACCATAATACAATATTAATATTATGAATAAATATACTATCGAGCCTCATTATATTATTTTAACTATTACGAATGTGTATGAAATACGTGCCATTAATTAATAGTCTTTTAACATAGTTTCTTAGTGATGAAGTAACCTAAAATTTGGTGATGGTAAAGAATAAAACTATTGAAATTGTTTATATCTGTTATACCATAATACACTATAAATATGGTGAATAAATATACTATCGAGCCTCATTATATAATTTTAATTATTACAAAAGTTTATAAAATATGTGTCATTAATTAATAGTCTTTTAACATAATTTCTTAGTGATGAAGTAACCTAAAATTTGGTGATGGTGAAAAAGAAAACTATTGAAATTGTTTACATCTATTATTCCATAATACAATATGAATATGGTGAATAAATATACTATCGAGTCTCATTATATTATTTTAACAATTACGAAATGATATGAAATATGTGTCATTAATTAATAGTCTTTTAACATAGTTTCTTAGTGATAAAGTAACCTAAAATTTGGTGATGGTGAAGAATAAAACTTTTGAAATTGTTTACATCTATTAAACCATAATACAATATAAATATGGTGAATAATTATACTATCGAGCCTCATTATATTATTTTAACTATTACGAATGTATATAAAATATTTGTCATTAATTAATAGTCTTTTAACATAGTTTCTTAGTGATGAAGTAACCTAAAATTTGGTGATGGTGAAGAAGAAAACTATTGAAATTGTTTACATCTGTTATATCATAATACAATATGAATATGTTGAATAAATATACTATCGAGCCTCATTATATAATTTTAATTATAACAAAACTTTATGAAATATGTGTAATTAATTAATAGTCTTTTAACATAGTTTCTTAGTGATGAAGTAACCTAAAATTTGATGATGGTGAAGATGAAAACTATTGAAATTGTTTACATGTATTATACCATAATATAATATGAATATGGTGAATAAATATACTATCGAGCCTCATTATATTATTTTAACTATTTCGAATGTATATGAAATATGTATCATTAATTAATAGTCTTGTAAGATAGATTCTTAGTGATGAAGTAACCTAAAATTTGGTGATGGTGAAGAAGAAAACTATTGAAATTATTTACATCTATATTACCATAATACAATATGAAGATAATGAATAAATATATGACCGAGCTTCATTATATTATTTTAACTATTACGAATGTATATGAAATACGTGTCATTAATTAATAGTTTTTTAACATAATTTCTTAGTGATGAAGTAACCTAAAATTTTGTGATGATTAAGAAGAAAACTATTGAAATTATTTTCATCTATAATACCATTATACAATAAGAAAATTGTGAATCAACATACTATCGAGCCTCATTATATTATTTTAACTATTATGAATGTATATGAAATATGTCTCATTAATTAATAGTCTTTTAACATAGTTTCTTAGTGATGAAGTAACCTAAAATTTGGTGATGGTGAAGAAGAAAACTATTGAAATTGTTTACATCTGTTATATCATAATACAATATGAATATGTTGAATAAATATACTATCGAGCCTCATTATATAACTTTAATTATAACAAAACTTTATTAAATTTGTGTAATTAATTAATAGTCTTTTAACATAGTTTCTTAGTGATGAAGTAACCTAAAATTTGGTGATGGTGAAGAAGAAAACTATTGAAATTGTTTACATCTATTATACCATAATACAATATGAATATGGTGAATTAGTATTCTATCGAACCTCATTATATTATTTTAACTATTATGAAATTATGTGAAATATGTGTCATTAATTAATAGTCTTTTAACATAGTTTCTTAGTGATGAAGTAACCTAAAATTTTGTGATGGTGAAGAAGAAAACTATTGAAATTATTTACATCTATTATACCATTATACAATATGACTATGATGAATGAATATACTATCGAGCCTTATTATATTATTTTAACTATTACGAATGTATATGAAATATATCTCATTAATTAATAGTCTTTTAACATAGTTTCTTAGTGATGAAGTAACCTAAAATTTGGTGATGGTGAAGAGGAAAACTATTGAAATTTTTTACATCTGTTATACCATAATAGAACATGAATATGGTAAAAAATATACTATCGAGCCTCATTATTTAATTTTAATTATTACAAAAGTTTATGAAATATGTGTAATTAATTAATTAATAGTCTTTTAACATAGTTTCTTAGTGATGAAGTAACCTAAAATTTGGTGATGATGAAGATGAAAACTATTGAAATTGTTTACATCTATTATACCATAATAGAATATGAATATGGTGAATAAGTATACTATCGAGCCTCATTATATAATTTTAATTATTATAAAAGTTTATAAAATTTGTGTCATTAATTAATAGTCTTTTAACATAGTTTCTTAGTGATGAAGTAACCTAAAATTTGGTGATGGTGAAGAAGAAAACTATTGAAATTGTTTACATCTATTATACCATAATACAATATTAATATTATGAATAAATATACTATCGAGCCTCATTATATTATTTTAACTATTACGAATGTGTATGAAATACGTGCCATTAATTAATAGTCTTTTAACATAGTTTCTTAGTGATGAAGTAACCTAAAATTTGGTGATGGTGAAGAATAAAACTATTGAAATTGTTTACATCTGTTATACCATAATACACTATGAATATGGTGAATAAATATACTATCGAGCCTCATTATATAATTTTAATTATTACAAAAGTTTATAAAATATGTGTCATTAATTAATAGTCTTTTAACATAGTTTCTTAGTGATGAAGTAACATAAAATTTGGTGATGGTGAAAAAGAAAACTATTGAAATTGTTTACATCTATTATTCCATAATGCAATATGAATATGGTGAATAAATATACTATCGAGCATCATTATATTATTTTAACAATTACGAAATGATATGAAATATGTGTCATTAATTAATAGTCTTTTAACATAGTTTCTTAGTTATGAAGTAACCTAAAATTTGGTGATGGTGAAGAATAAAACTTTTGAAATTGTTTACATCTATTAAACCATAATACAATATAAATATGGTGAATAAATATACTACCGAGCCTCATTATATTATTTTAACTATTACGAATGTATATGAAATATGTGTCATTAATTAATAGTCTTTTAACATAGTTTCTTAGTGATGAAGTAACCTAAAATTTGGTGATTGTGAAGAAGAAAACTATTGAAATTTTTTACATCTGTTATATCGTAATACAATATGAATATGTTGAATAAATATAATATCGTGCCTCATTATATAATTTTAATTATAACAAAACTTTATGAAATATGTGTAATTAATTAATAGTCTTTTAACATAGTTTCTTAGTGATGAAGTAACCTAAAATTTGATGATGGTGAAGATGAAAACTATTGAAATTGTTTACATCTATTATACCATAATACAATATGAATATGGTGAATAAATATACTATCTAGCCTCATTATATTATTTTAACTATTTCGAATGTATATGAAATATGTAGCATTAATTAATAGTCTTGTAACATAATTTCTTAGTGATGAAGTAACCTAAAATTTGGTGATGGTGAAGAAGAAAACTTTTGAAATTATTTACATCTATATTACCATAATACAATATGAATATGATGAATAAATATACGACCGAGCTTCATTATATTATTTTAACTATTACGAATGTATATGAAATACGTGTCATTAATTAATAGTCTTTTAACATAGTTTCTTAGTGAGGAAGTAACCTAAAATTTGGTGATGATTAAGAAGAAAACTATTGAAATTATTTTCATCTATAATACCATTATACAATAAGAAAATTGTGAATCAACATACTATCGAGCCTCATTATATTATTTTAACTATTACGAATGTATATGAAATATGTCTCATTAATTAATAGTCTTTTAACATAGTTTCTTAGTGATGAAGTAACCTAAAATTTTGTGATTGTGAAGAAGAAAACTATTGAAATTGTTTACATCTGTTATACCATAATAAAATATGAACATGGTAAAATATATACTATCGAGCCTCATTATTTAATTTTAATTATTACAAAAGTTTATGAAATATGTGTAATTAATTAATAGTCTTTTAACATAGTTTTTTAGTGATGAAGTAACCTAAAAATTGGTGATGATGAAGATGAAAACTATTGAAATTGTTTACATCTATTATACCATAATAGAATATGAATATGGTGAATAAATATACTATCGAACCTCATTATATTATTTTAACTATTAAGAAATTATGTGAAATATGTGTCATTAATTAATAGTCTTTTAACATTGTTTCTTGGTGATGAAGTAACCTAAAATTTTGTGATGGTGAAGAAGAAAACTATTGAAATTATTTACATCTATTATACCATTATACAATATGACTATGATGAATGAATATACTATCGAGCCTTATTATATTATTTTAACTATTACGAATGTATATGAAATATGTCTCATTAATTAATAGTCTTTTAACATAGTTTCTTAGTGATGAAGTAACCTAAATTTTGGTGATGGTGAAGAGGAAAACTATTGAAATTGTTTACATCTGTTATACCATAATAGAATATGAATATGGTAAAAAATATACTATCGAGCCTCATTATTTAATTTTAATTATTACAAAAGTTTATGAAATATGTGTAATTAATTAATAGTCTTTTAACATAGTTTCTTATTGATGAAGTAACCTAAAATTTGGTGATGATGAAGATGAAAACTATTGAAATTGTTTACATCTATTATACCATAATAGAATATGAATATGGTGAATAAGTATACTATCGAGCCTCATTATATAATTTTAATTATTACAAAAGTTTATAAAATTTGTGTCATTAATTAATAGTCTTTTAACATAGTTTCTTAGTGATGAAGTAACCTAAAATTTGGTGATGGTGAAGAAGAAAACTATTGAAATTGTTTACATCTATTATACCATAATACAATATTAATATGGTGGATAAATATACTATCGAGCCTCATTATATTATTTTAACAATTACGAAATGATATGAAATATGTGTAATTAATTATTAGTCTTTTAACATAGTTTCTTAGTGATGGAGTAACCTAAAATTTGGTGATGATGAAGACGAAAACTATTTAAATTGTTTACATCTATTATACCATAATAGAATATGAATATGGGGAATAAATATACTATCGAGCCTCATTATATTATTTTAACTATTACAAAAGTTTATAAAATTTGTGTTATTAATTAATAGTCTTTTAACATAGTTTCTTAGTGATGAAGTAACCTAAAATTTGGTGATGGTGAAGAAGAAAACTATTGAAATTGTTTACATCTATTATACCATAATACAATATGAATATCGTGAATAAGTATTCTATCGAACCTCATTATATTATTTTAACTATTATGAAATTATGTGAAATATGTGTCATTAAGTAATAGTCTTTTAACATAGTTTCTTAGTGATGAAGTAACCTAAAATTTTGTGATGGTGAGGAAGAAAACTATTGAAATTATTTACATCTATTATACCATTATACAATATGACTATGATGAATGAATATACTATCGAGCCTTATTATATTATTTTAACTATTACGAATGTATATGAAATATTTCTCATTAATTAATAGTCTTTTAACATAGTTTCTTAGTGATGAAGTAACCTAAAATTTGGTGATGGTGAAGAGGAAAACTATTGAAATTGTTTACATCTGTTATACCATAATAGAATATGAATCTGATAAAAAAATATACTATCGAGCCTCATTATTTAATTTTAAATATTACAAAAGTTTATGAAATATGTGTAATTAATTAATAGTCTTTTAACATAGTTTCTTAGTGATGAAGTAACCTAAAATTTGGTGATGATGAAGATGAAAACTATTGAAATTGTTTACATCTATTATACCATAATAGAATATGAATATGGTGAATAAGTATACTATCGAGCCTCATTATATAATTTTAATTATTACAAAAGTTTATAAAATTTGTGTCATTAATTAATAGTCTTTTAACATAGTTTCTCAGTGATGAAGTAACCTAAAATTTGGTGATGGTGAAGAAGAAAACTATTGAAATTGTTTACATCTATTATACCATAATACAATATTAATATGGTGAATAAATATACTATCGAGCCTCATTATATTATTTTAACTATTACAAATATATATGAAATATGTGTCATTAATTAATAGTCATTTAACATAGTTTCTCAGTGATGAAGTAACCTAAAATTTGGTGATGGTGAAGAAGAAAACTTTTGAAATTGTTTACATCTGTTATATCATAATACAATAAGAATATGTTGAATAAATATACTATCGAGCCTCATTATATAATTTTAATTATAACAAAACTTTATTAAATATGTGTAATTAATTAATAGTCTTTTAACATAGTTTATTAGTGATGAAGTAACCTAAAATTTGATGATGGTGAAGATAAAAACTATTGAAATTGTTTAAATCTATTATACCATAATACAATATGAATATGGTGAATAAATATAATATTGAGCCTCATTATATTATTTTAACTATTACGAATGTATATGAAATATGTGTCATTAATTAATAGTCTTTTAACATAGTTTCTTAGTGATGAAGTAACCTAAAATTTGGTGATGGTGAAGAATAAAACTATTGAAATTGTTTACATCTGCTATACCATAATACACTATGAATATGGTGAATAAATATACTATCGAGCCTCATTATATAATTTTAATTATTACAAAAGTTTATAAAATATGTGTCATTAATTAATATTCTTTTAACATAGTTTCTTAGTGATGAAGTAACCTAAAATTTGGTGATTGTGAAGAAGAAAACTATTGAAATTGTTTACATCTATTATACCATAATACAATATGAATATGGTGGATAAATATACTATCAAGCCTCATTATATTATTTTAACAATTACAAAATGATATGAAAAATGTGTCATTAATTAATAGTCATTTAACATAGTTTCTTAGTGATGAAGTAACCTAAAATTTGGTGATGGTGAATAAGAAAACTATTTAAATTGTTTACATCTATTATACCATAATACAATATGAATATGGTGAATAAATATACTATCGAGCCTCATTATATTATTTTAACAATTACGAAATGATATGAAATATGTGTCATTAATTAATAGTCTTTTAACATAGTTTCTTAGTGATGAAGTAACCTAAAATTTGGTGATGGTGAAGAAGAAAACTTTTGAAATTGTTTACATCTATTATACCATAATACAATATAAATATGGTGAATAAATATACTATCGAGCCTCATTATATTATTTTAACTATTACGAATGTATATGAAATATGTGTCATTAATTAATAGTCTTTTAACATAGTTTCTTACAGATGAAGTAACCTAAAATTTGGTGATGGTGAAGAAGAAAACTATTGAAATTGTTTACATCTGTTATATCATAATACAATATGAATATGTAGAATAAATATACTATCGAGCCTCATTATATAATTTTAATTATAAAAAAACTTTATTAAATATGTGTAATTAATTAATAGTCTTTTAACATAGTTTCTTAGTGATGAAGTAACCTAAAATTTGATGATGGTGAAGATGAAAACTATTGAAATTGTTTACATCTATTATACCATAATACAATATGAATATTGTGAATAAATATACTATCGAGCCTCATTATATTATTTTAACTATTTCGAATGTATATGAAATATGTATCATTAATTAATAGTCTTTTAACATAGTTTCTTAGTCATGAAGTAACCTAAAATTTGGTGATGGTGAAGAAGAAAACTATTGAAATTGTTTACATCTATTATACCATAATACAATATGAATATGGTGAATAAATATAATATTGAGCCTCATTATATTATTTTAACTATTACGAATGTATATGAAATATGTGTCATTAATTAATAGTCTTTTAACATAGTTTCTTAGTGATAAAGTAACCTAAAACTTAGTGATGGTGAAGAAGAAAACTATTGAAATTGTTTACATCTATTATACCATAATACAATATTAATATTATGAATAAATATACTATCGAGCCTCATTATATTATTTTAACTATTACGAATGTGTATGAAATACGTGCCATTAATTAATAGTCTTTTAACATAGTTTCTTAGTGATGAAGTAACCAAAAATTTGGTGATGGTGAAGAATAAAACTATTGAAATTGTTTACATCTGCTATACCATAATACACTATGAATATGGTAAATAAATATACTATCGAGCCTCATTATATAATTTTAATTATTACAAATGTTTATAAAATATGTGTCATTAATTAATATTCTTTTAACATAGTTTCTTAGTGATGAAGTAACCTAAAATTTGGTGATTGTGAAGAAGAAAACTATTGAAATTGTTTACATCTATTATACCATAATACAATATGAAAATGGTGGATAAATATACTATCGAGCCTCATTATATTATTTTAACAATTACAAAATGATATGAAAAATGTGTCATTAATTAATACTCATTTAACATAGTTTCTTAGTGATGAAGTAACCTAAAATTTGATGTTGGTGAATAAGAAAACTATTTAAATTGTTTACATCTATTATACCATAATACAATATGAATATGGTGAATAAATATACTATCGAGCCTCATTATATTATTTTAACAATTACGAAATGATATGAAATATGTGTCATTAATTAATAGTCTTTTAACATAGTTTCTTAGTGATGAAGTAACCTAAAATTTGGTGATGGTGAAGAAGAAAACTTTTGAAATTGTTTACATCTATTATACCATAATACAATATAAATATGGTGAATAAATATACTATCGAGCCTCATTATATTATTTTAACTATTACGAATGTATATGAAATATGTGTCATTAATTAATAGTCTTTTAACATAGTTTCTTAATGATGAAGTAACCAAAAATTTGATGATGGTGAAGAAGAAAACTATTGAAATTGTTTACATCTGTTATATCATAATACAATATGAATATGTAGAATAAATATACTATCGAGCCTCATTATATAATTTTAATTATAAAAAAACTTTATTAAATATGTGTAATTAATTAATAGTCTTTTAACATAGTTTCTTAGAGATGAAGTAACCTAAAATTTGATGATGGTGAAGATGAAAACTATTGAAATTGTTTACATCTATTATACCATAATACAATATGAATATTGTGAATAAATATACTATCGAGCCTCATTATATTATTTTAACTATTTCGAATGTATATGAAATATGTATCATTAATTAATAGTCTTTTAACATAGTTTCTTAGTGATGAAGTAACCTAAAATTTGGTGATGGTGAAGAAGAAAACTATTGAAATTGTTTACATCTATTATATCATAATACAATATGAATATGGTGAATAAATATAATATTGAGCCTCATTATATTATTTTAACTATTACGAATGTATATGAAATATGTGTATTAATTAATAGTCTTTTAACATAGTTTCTTAGTGATGAAGTAACCTAAAACTTAGTGATGGTGAAGAAGAAAACTATTCAAATTGTTTACATCTATTATACCATAATACAATATTAATTTTATGAATAAATATACTAACGAGCCTCATTATATTATTTTAACTATTACCAATGTGTATGAAATACGTGCCTTTAATTAATAGTCTTTTAACATAGTTTCTTAGTGATGAAGTAACCTAAAATTTGGTGATGGTGAAGAATAAAACTATTGAAATTATTTACATCTGCTATACACTAATACACTATGAATATGGTGAATAAATATACTATCGAGCCTAATTATATAATTTTAATTATTACAAAAGTTTATAAAATATGTGTCATTAATTAATATTCTTTTAACATAGTTTCTTAGTGATGAAGTATCCTAAAATTAAGTGATGGTGAAGAAGAAAACTATTGAAATTGTTTACATCTATTATACCATAATACAATATGAATATGGTGGATAAATATACTATCAAGCCTCATTATATTATTTTAACAATTACGAAATGATATGAAAAATGTGTCATTAATTAATAGTCTTTTAACATAGTTTCTTAGTGATGAAGTAACCTAAAATTTGGTGATGGTGAATAAGAAAACTATTGAAATTGTTTACATCTGTTATACCATAATACAATATGAATATGGTGAATAAATATACTATCGAGCCTCATTATATTATTTTAACAATTACGAAATGATATGAAATATGTGTCATTAATTAATAGTCTTTTAACATAGTTTCTTAGTGATGAAGTAACCTAAAATTTGGTGATGGTGAAGAAGAAAACTTTTGAAATTGTTTACATCTATTATACCATAATACAATATAAATATGGTGAATAAATATACTATCGAGCCTATTATATTATTTTAACTATTACGAATGTATATGAAATATGTGTCATTAATTAATAGTCTTTTAACATAGTTTCTTAGTGATGAAGTAACCTAAAATTTGGTGATGGTGAAGAAGAAAACTATTGAAATTGTTTACATCTGTTATATCATAATACAATATGAATATGTTGAATAAATATACTATCGAGCCTCATTATATAATTTTAATTACAACAAAACTTTATTAAATATGTGTAATTAATTAATAGTCTTTTAACATAGTTTCTTAGTGATGAAGTAACCTAAAATTTGATGATGGTGAAGATGAAAACTATTGAAATTGTTTACATCTATTATACCATAATACAATATGAATATTGTGAATAAATATACTATCGAGCCTCATTATATTATTTTAACTATTTCGAATGTATATGAAATATGTATCATTAATTAATAGTCTTTTAACATAGTTTCTTAGTGATGAAGTAACCTAAAATTTGGTGATGGTGAAGAAGAAAACTTTTGAAATTGTTTACATCTATTATACCATAATACAATATAAATATAGTGAATAAATATACTATCGAGCCTCATTATATTATTTTAACTATTACGAATGTATATGAAATATGTGTCATTAATTAATAGTCTTTTAACATAGTTTCTTAATGATGAAGTAACCAAAAATTTGGTGATGGTGAAGAAGAAAACTATTGAAATTGTTTACATCTGTTATATCATAATACAATATGAATATGTAGAATAAATATACTATCGAGCCTCATTATATAATTTTAATTATAAAAAAACTTTATTAAATATGTGTAATTAATTAATAGTCTTTTAACATAGTTTCTTAGTGATGAAGTAACCTAAAATTTGGTGATGGTGAAGAAGAAAAGTATTGAAATTGTTTACATCTATTATACCATAATACAATATGAATATGGTGAATATATATAATATTGAGCCTCATTATATTATTTTAACTATTACGAATGTATATGAAATATGTGTCATTAATTAATAGTCTTTTAACTTAGTTTCTTAGTGATGAATTAACCTAAAACTTAGTGATGGTGAAGAAGAAAACTATTGAAATTTTTTACATCTATTATACCATATTACAATATTAATATTATAAATAAATATACTATCGAGCCTCATTATATTATTTTAACTATTACGAATGTGTATGAAATACGTGCCATTAATTAATAGTCTTTTAACATAGTTTCTTAGTGATGAAGTAACCTAAAATTTGGTGATGGTGAAGAAGAAAACTATTGAAATTGTTTACATCTGTTATATTATAATACAATATGAATATGTTGAATAAATATACTATCAAGCCTCATTATATAATTTTAAGTATAACAAAACTTTTATGAAATATGTGTAATTAATTAATAGTCTTTTAACATAGTTTCTTAGTGATGAAGTAACTTAAAATTTGATGATGGCGAAGATGTAAACTATTGAAATTGTTTACATCTATTATACCATAATACAATATGAATATGGTGAATAAATATACTATCGAGCCTCATTATATTATTTTAACTATTTCGAATGTATATGAAATATGTATCATTAATTAATAGTCTTGTAACATAGTTTCTAAGTGATGAAGTAACCTAAAATTTGGTGATGGTGAAGAAGAAAACTATTGAAATTATTTACATCTATATTACCATAATACAATATGAATATGGTGAATATATATAATATTGAGCCTCATTATATTATTTTAACTATTACGAATGTATATGAAATATGTGTCATTAATTAATAGTCTTTTAACATAGTTTCTTAGTGATGAATTAACCTAAAACTTAGTGATGGTGAAGAAGAAAACTATTGAAATTTTTTAACTCTATTATACCATATTACAATATCAATATTATGAATAAATATACTATCGAGCCTCATTATATTATTTTAACTATTACGAATGTGTATGAAATACGTGCCATTAATTAATAGTCTTTTAACATAGTTTCTTAGTGATGAAGTAACCTAAAATTTGGTGATGGTGAAGAAGAAAACTATTGAAATTGTTTACATCTGTTATATTATAATACAATATGAATATGTTGAATAAATATACTATCAAGCCTCATTATATAATTTTAAGTATAACAAAACTTTTATGAAATATGTGTAATTAATTAATAGTCTTTTAACATAGTTTCTTAGTGATCAAGTAACCTAAAATTTGATGATGGTGAAGATGTAAACTATTGAAATTGTTTACATCTATTATACCATAATACAATATGAATATGGTGAATAAATATACTATCGAGCCTCATTATATTATTTTAACTATTTCGAATGTATATGAAATATGTATCATTAATTAATAGTCTTGTAACATAGTTTCTTAGTGATGAAGTAACCTAAAATTTGGTGATGGTGAAGAAGAAAACTATTGAAATTGTTTACATCTATTATACCATAATACAATACGAATATGGTGGATAAATATACTATCAAGCCTCATTATATTATTTTAACAATTACGAAATGATATGAAAAATGTGTCATTAATTAATAGTCATTTAACATAGTTTCTTAGTGATGAAGTAACCTAAAATTTGGTGATGGTGAATAAGAAAACTATTTAAATTGTTTACATCTATTATACCATAATACAATATGAATATGGTGAATAAATATACTATCGAGCCTCATTATATTATTTTAACAATTACGAAATGATATGAAATATGTGTCATTAATTAATAGTCTTTTGACATAGTTTCTTAGTGATGAAGTAACCTAAAATTTGGTGATGGTGAAGAAGAAAACTTTTGAAATTGTTTACATCTATTATACCATAATACAATATAAATATGGTGAATAAATATACTATTGAGCCTCATTATATTATTTTAACTATTACGAATGTATATGAAATATGTGTCATTAATTAATAGTCTTTTAACATAGTTTCTTAGTGATGAAGTAACCTAAAATTTGGTGATGGTGAAGAAGAAAACTATTGAAATTGTTTACATCTGTTATATCATAATACAATATGAATATGTTGAATAAATATACTATCGAGCCTCATTATATAATTTTAATTATAAAAAAACTTTATTAAATATGTGTAATTAATTAATAGTCTTTTAACATAGTTTCTTAGTGATGAAGTAACCTAAAATTTGATGATGGTGAAGATGAAAACTATTGAAATTGTTTACATCTATTATACCATAATACAATATGAATATTATGAATAAATATACTATCGAGCCTCATTATATTATTTTAACTATTTCAAATGTATATGAAATATGTATCATTAATTAATAGTCTTTTAACATAGTTTCTTAGTGATGAAGTAACCTAAAATTTGGTGATGGTGAAGAAGAAAACTATTGAAATTGTTTACATCTATTATACCATAATACAATATTAATATGGTGAATAAATATAATATTGAGCCTCATTATATTATTTTAACTATTACGAATGTATATGAAATATGTGCCATTAATTAATAGTCTTTTAACATAGTTTCTTAGTGATGAAGTAACCTAAAACTTAGTGATGGTGAAGAAGAAAACTATTGAAATTGTTTACATCTATTATACCATAATACAATATTAATATTATGAATAAATATACTATCGAGCCTCATTATATTATTTTAACTATTACGAATGTGTATGAAATACGTGCCATTAATTAATAGTCTTTTAACATAGTTTCTTAGTGATGAAGTAACCTAAAATTTGGTGATGGTGAAGAAGAAAACTATTGAAATTGTTTACATCTGTTATATTATAATACAATATGAATATGTTGAATAAATATACTATCAAGCCTCATTATATAATTTTAAGTATAACAAAACTTTTATGAAATATGTGTAATTAATTAATAGTCTTTTAACATAGTTTCTTAGTGATGAAGTAACTTAAAATTTGATGATGGCGAAGATGTAAACTATTGAAATTGTTTACATCTATTATACCATAATACAATATGAATATGGTGAATAAATATACTATCGAGCCTCATTATATTATTTTAACTATTTCGAATGTATATGAAATATGTATCATTAATTAATAGTCTTGTAACATAGTTTCTAAGTGATGAAGTAACCTAAAATTTGGTGATGGTGAAGAAGAAAACTATTGAAATTATTTACATCTATATTACCATAATACAATATGAATATGGTGAATAATATAATATTGAGCCTCATTATATTATTTTAACTATTACGAATGTATATGAAATATGTGTCATTAATTAATAGTCTTTTAACATAGTTTCTTAGTGATGAATTAACCTAAAACTTAGTGATGGTGAAGAAGAAAACTATTGAAATTTTTTAACTCTATTATACCATATTACAATATCAATATTATGAATAAATATACTATCGAGCCTCATTATATTATTTTAACTATTACGAATGTGTATGAAATACGTGCCATTAATTATAGTCTTTTAACATAGTTTCTTAGTGATGAAGTAACCTAAAATTTGGTGATGGTGAAGAAGAAAACTATTGAAATTGTTTACATCTGTTATATTATAATACAATATGAATATGTTGAATAAATATACTATCAAGCCTCATTATATAATTTTAAGTATAACAAAACTTTTATGAAATATGTGTAATTAATTAATAGTCTTTTAACATAGTTTCTTAGTGATCAAGTAACCTAAAATTTGATGATGGTGAAGATGTAAACTATTGAAATTGTTTACATCTATTATACCATAATACAATATGAATATGGTGAATAAATATACTATCGAGCCTCATTATATTATTTTAACTATTTCGAATGTATATGAAATATGTATCATTAATTAATAGTCTTGTAACATAGTTTCTTAGTGATGAAGTAACCTAAAATTTGGTGATGGTGAAGAAGAAAACTATTGAAATTGTTTACATCTATTATACCATAATACAATATGAATATGGTGGATAAATATACTATCAAGCCTCATTATATTATTTTAACAATTACGAAATGATATGAAAAATGTGTCATTAATTAATAGTCATTTAACATAGTTTCTTAGTGATGAAGTAACCTAAAATTTGGTGATGGTGAATAAGAAAACTATTTAAATTGTTTACATCTATTATACCATAATACAATATGAATATGGTGAATAAATATACTATCGAGCCTCATTATATATTTTAACAATTACGAAATGATATGAAATATGTGTCATTAATTAATAGTCTTTTAACATAGTTTCTTAGTGATGAAGTAACCTAAAATTTGGTGATGGTGAAGAAGAAAACTTTTGAAATTGTTTACATCTATTATACCATAATACAATATAAATATGGTGAATAAATATACTATTGAGCCTCATTATATTATTTTAACTATTACGAATGTATATGAAATATGTGTCATTAATTAATAGTCTTTTAACATAGTTTCTTAGTGATGAAGTAACCTAAAATTTGGTGATGGTGAAGAAGAAAACCTATTGAAATTGTTTACATCTGTTTATATCATAATACAATATGAATTGTTGAATAAATATACTATCGAGCCTCATTATATAATTTTAATTATAAAAAAACTTTATTAAATATGTGTAATTAATTAATAGTCTTTTAACATAGTTTTCTTAGTGATGAAGTAACCTAAAATTTGATGATGGTGAAGATGAAAACTATTGAAATTGTTTACATCTATTATACCATAATACAATATGAATATTATGAATAAATATACTATCGAGCCTCATTATATTATTTTAACTATTTCAAATGTATATGAAATATGTATCATTAATTAATAGTCTTTTAACATAGTTTCTTAGTGATGAAGTAACCTAAAATTTGGTGATGGTGAAGAAGAAAACTATTGAAATTGTTTACATCTATTATACCATAATACAATATTAATATGGTGAATAAATATAATATTGAGCCTCATTATATTATTTTAACTATTACGAATGTATATGAAATATGTGTCATTAATTAATAGTCTTTTAACATAGTTTCTTAGTGATGAAGTAACCTAAAACTTAGTGATGGTGAAGAAGAAACTATTGAAATTGTTTACATCTATTATACCATAATACAATATTAATATTATGAATAAATATACTATCGAGCCTCATTATATTATTTTAACTATTACGAATGTGTATGAAATACGTGCCATTAATTAATAGTCTTTTAACATAGTTTCTTAGTGATGAAGTAAACCTAAAATTTGGTGATGGTGAAGAAGAAAACTATTGAAATTGTTTACATCTGTTATATTATAATACAATATGAATATGTTGAATAAATATACTATCAAGCCTCATTATATAATTTTAAGTATAACAAAACTTTTATGAAATATGTGTAATTAATTAATAGTCTTTTAACATAGTTTCTTAGTGATGAAGTAACTTAAAATTTGATGATGGCGAAGATGTAAACTATTGAAATTGTTTACATCTATTATACCATAATACAATATGAATATGGTGAATAAATATACTATCGAGCCTCATTATATTATTTTAACTATTTCGAATGTATATGAAATATGTATCATTAATTAATAGTCTTGTAACATAGTTTCTAAGTGATGAAGTAACCTAAAATTTGGTGATGGTGAAGAAGAAAACTATTGAAATTATTTACATCTATATTACCATAATACAATATGAATATGGTGAATATATATAATATTGAGCCTCATTATATTATTTAACTATTACGAATGTATATGAAATATGTGTCATTAATTAATAGTCTTTTAACATAGTTTCTTAGTGATGAATTAACCTAAAACTTAGTGATGGTGAAGAAGAAAACTATTGAAATTTTTTAACTCTATTATACCATATTACAATATCAATATTATGAATAAATATACTATCGAGCCTCATTATATTATTTTAACTATTACGAATGTGTATGAAATACGTGCCATTAATTAATAGTCTTTTAACATAGTTTCTTAGTGATGAAGTAACCTAAAATTTGGTGATGGTGAAGAAGAAAACTATTGAAATTGTTACATCTGTTATATTATAAATACAATATGAATATGTTGAATAAATATACTATCAAGCCTCATTATATAATTTTAAGTATAACAAAACTTTTATGAAATATGTGTAATTAATTAATAGTCTTTTAACATAGTTTCTTAGTGATCAAGTAACCTAAAATTTGATGATGGTGAAGATGTAAACTATTGAAATTGTTTACATCTATTATACCATAATACAATATGAATATGGTGAATAAATATACTATCGAGCCTCATTATATTATTTTAACTATTTCGAATGTATATGAAATATGTATCATTAATTAATAGTCTTGTAACATAGTTTCTTAGTGATGAAGTAACCTAAAATTTGGTGATGGTGAAGAAGGAAAACTATTGAAATTGTTTACATCTATTATACCATAATACAATACGAATATGGTGGATAAATATACTATCAAGCCTCATTATATTATTTTAACAATTACGAAATGATATGAAAAATGTGTCATTAATTAATAGTCATTTAACATAGTTTCTTAGTGATGAAGTAACCTAAAATTTGGTGATGGTGAATAAGAAAACTATTAAATTGTTTACATCTATTATACCATAATACAATATGAATATGGTGAATAAATATACTATCGAGCCTCATTATATTATTTTAACAATTACGAAATGATATGAAATATGTGTCATTAATTAATAGTCTTTAACATAGTTTCTTAGTGATGAAGTAACCTAAAATTTGGTGATGGTGAAGAGAAAACTTTTGAAATTGTTTACATCTATTATACCATAATACAATATAAATATGGTGAATAAATATACTATTGAGCCTCATTATATTATTTAACTATTACGAATGTATATGAAATATGTGTCATTAATTAATAGTCTTTTAACATAGTTTCTTAGTGATGAAGTAACCTAAAATTTGGTGATGGTGAAGAAGAAAAACTATTGAAATTGTTTACATCTGTTATATCATAATACAATATGAATATGTTGAATAAATATACTATCGAGCCTCATTATATAATTTTAATTATAAAAAAACTTTATTAAATATGTGTAATTAATTAATAGTCTTTTAACATAGTTTCTTAGTGATGAAGTAACCTAAAATTTGATGATGGTGAAGATGAAAACTATTGAAATTGTTTACATCTATTATACCATAATACAATATGAATATTATGAATAAATATACTATCGAGCCTCATTATATTATTTTAACTATTTCAAATGTATATGTAATATGTATCATTAATTAATAGTCTTTTAACATAGTTTTCTTAGTGATGAAGTAACCTAAAATTTGGTGATGGTGAAGAAGAAAACTATTGAAATTGTTTACATCTATTATACCATAATACAATATTAATATGGTGAATAAATATAATATTGAGCCTCATTATATTATTTTAACTATTACGAATGTATATGAAATATGTGTCATTAATTAATAGTCTTTTAACATAGTTTCTTAGTGATGAAGTAACCTAAAACTTAGTGATGGTGAAGAAGAAAACTATTGAAATTGTTTACATCTATTATACCATAATACAATATTAATATTATGAATAAATATACTATCGAGCCTCATTATATTATTTTAACTATTACGAATGTGTATGAAATACGTGCCATTAATTAATAGTCTTTTAACATAGTTTCTTAGTGATGAAGTAACCTAAAATTTGGTGATGGTGAAGAAGAAAACTATTGAAATTGTTTACATCTGTTATATTATAATACAATATGAATAGTTGAATAAATATACTATCAAGCCTTAATATATAATTTTAAGTATAACAAAACTTTTATGAAATATGTGTAATTAATTAATAGTCTTTTAACATAGTTTCTTAGTGATGAAGTAACTTAAAATTTGATGATGGCGAAGATGTAAACTATTGAAATTGTTTACATCTATTATACCCATAATACAATATGAATATGGTGAATAAATATACTATCGAGCCTCATTATATTATTTTAACTATTTCGAATGTATATGAAATATGTATCATTAATTAATAGTCTTGTAACATAGTTTCTAAGTGATGAAGTAACCTAAAATTTGGTGATGGTGAAGACGAAAACTATTGAAATTATTAACATCTATATTACCATAATACAATATGAATATGGTGAATATATATAATATTGAGCCTCATTATATTATTTTAACTATTACGAATGTATATGAAATATGTGTCATTAATTAATAGTCTTTTAACATAGTTTCTTAGTGATGAATTAACCTAAAACTTAGTGATGGTGAAGAAGAAAACTATTGAAATTTTTTAACTCTATATATACCATATTACAATATCAATATTATGAATAAATATACTATCGAGCCTCATTATATTATTTTAACTATTACGAATGTGTATGAAATACGTGCCATTAATTAATAGTCTTTTAACATAGTTTCTTAGTGATGAAGTAACCTAAAATTTGGTGATGGTGAAGAAGAAAACTATTGAAATTGTTTACATCTGTTATATTATAATACATATATGAATATGTTGAATAAATATACTATCAAGCCTCATTATATAATTTTAAGTATAACAAAACTTTTATGAAATATGTGTAATTAATTAATAGTCTTTTAACATAGTTTCTTAGTGATCAAGTAACCTAAAATTTGATGATGGTGAAGATGTAAACTATTGAAATTGTTTACATCTATTATACCATAATACAATATGAATATGGTGAATAAATATACTATCGAGCCTCATTATATTATTTTAACTATTTCGAATGTATATGAAATATGTATCATTAATTAATAGTCTTGTAACATAGTTTCTTAGTGATGAAGTAACCTAAAATTTGGTGATGGTGAAGAAGAAAACTATTGAAATTGTTTACATCTATTATACCATAATACAATACGAATATGGTGGATAAATATACTATCAAGCCTCATTATATTATTTTAACAATTACGAAATGATATGAAAAATGTGTCATTAATTAATAGTCATTTAACATAGTTTCTTAGTGATGAAGTAACCTAAAATTTGGTGATGGTGAATAAGAAAACTATTTAAATTGTTTACATCTATTATACCATAATACAATATGAATATGGTGAATAAATATACTATCGAGCCTCATTATATTATTTTAACAATTACGAAATGATATGAAATATGTGTCATTAATTAATAGTCTTTTAACATAGTTTCTTAGTGATGAAGTAACCTAAAATTTGGTGATGGTGAAGAAGAAAACTTTTGAAATTGTTTACATCTATTATACCATAATACAATATAAATATGGTGAATAAATATACTATTGAGCCTCATTATATTATTTTAACTATTACGAATGTATATGAAATATGTGTCATTAATTAATAGTCTTTTAACATAGTTTCTTAGTGATGAAGTAACCTAAAATTTGGTGATGGTGAAGAAGAAAACTATTGAAATTGTTTACATCTGTTATATCATAATACAATATGAATATGTTGAATAAATATACTATCGAGCCTCATTATATAATTTTAATTATAAAAAAACTTTATTAAATATGTGTAATTAATTATAGTCTTTTAACATAGTTTCTTAGTGATGAAGTAACCTAAAATTTGATGATGGTGAAGATGAAAACTATTGAAATTGTTTACATCTATTATACCATAATACAATATGAATATTATGAATAAATATACTATCGAGCCTCATTATATTATTTTAACTATTTCAAATGTATATGAAATATGTATCATTAATTAATAGTCTTTTAACATAGTTTCTTAGTGATGAAGTAACCTAAATTTGGTGATGGTGAAGAAGAAAACTATTGAAATTGTTTACATCTATTATACCATAATACAATATTAATATGGTGAATAAATATAATATTGAGCCTCATTATATTATTTTAACTATTACGAATGTATATGAAATATGTGTCATTAATTAATAGTCTTTTAACATAGTTTCTTAGTGATGAAGTAACCTAAAACTTAGTGATGGTGAAGAAGAAAACTATTGAAATTATTTACATCTATTATACCATAATACAATATTAATATTATGAATAAATATACTATCGAGCCTCATTATATTATTTTAACTATTACGAATGTGTATGAAATACGTGCCATTAATTAATAGTCTTTTAACATAGTTTCTTAGTGATGAAGTAACCTAAAATTTGTTGATGGTGAAGAAGAAAACTATTGAAATTGTTTACATCTGTTATATTATAATACAATA
>CATIWC010003308.1:0-86797 GCA_948472305.1 Vicia faba
ACATGAAATTAAAAATCACAATCTCAAACTCCAAAAACTTCCAAACATCTAAACTCCCTAGTTATGAACAAACCCACGCACTTTGTAGAATTTTAAATCCATTAATTGAGTGCAAAACTAAAACCCCATACTTTTTGTTATGTGGTGTTTTTGCAAAATGTATCAACCAAATTAGAGGAAAACTTCACTTTGATGAACTTTTTATTCACCAATGTGGTGATCTATTTATTCAGAGTGTAGCTCAACACTATCACAACAAAGTAAACTATTTTACTTGTCAAATTTAACAATAAAACTAAAATTTATTTCTTAAGTAAAGATAAATTTGACAATCCATAAAATTCATTATTAACTATAAATTAAATAACAAAGATAAGTATAAAAATGGTGTTTCTCAGAACCAAAAATAGAAAGGAAAAATAATTTAAAACAAAATAAGATTAAAATAGAGAAAAGAACAATGATAATATTTTTTAATTAGATATTCTTACTCTGATTAATATAAGAAATTGAGTTTAAAATAATAGTTTTTTTTTGGTGTTTATTCAATCAGTTACGATCTATTTAATATTCAAATATTTATTTTTATTTATCGATTAAATTTTATTTCCACCAAAAATAATTATTTGTGAAAAGTTCTTTTTCATTAAAATTCAAATATTTAATTAAAAATAATATTATTTAAAGTGATTAAGTTAACATTCCTCTTATAATATAACATTAATGTTGAAAAATAGAAAAAGTTATTAATATTATTTAAATAACTAATTCAGAAAACTTCATCTCATCAACTTTTTATTATAGAATTCATCACATCAACTTAATAGCAAAAATGTATCATTCAATTTCTAACACGATTATAATTGCAACACACAAAAAAATATAGAATCTTTTAATTTTTTCTGTTTAAAAGTCTTTTTGTTTGGTATTACAACAACAAGTATGATTGACATAAATTTTAAAAAATAAAATTGAAAATCTTATGATAAAATACACAATTTATTATTTTTATCATATACTAATAGCCATAGAGTATTTTGGCCAGAAGACAAATTTGATGTTGATTCAAATATGATGAAGCCGTCCAATAGGTTCATCCAAATTGAAGCATTTGCCAGCCTCTGCATAAATAGTCCATAGCAACCATGGTTGTCTTGAACGTTAGTACTACTAATTTCGTATGATTCTATAAAATTTGCAAGTTCCAAGGGCAACAAATTAAACTCACACCATTTGCAAGTTACTACGATACAAAAAATGTGTGTCATCGTTATTTATTTCCCCTAAGAAAAATTGTTCATCTAAATTTCGTGTCAGTTTTGTTATTGATTAAAAAAAACCAAAATTTACAATTAAAAATTTAGAGATTTATTTTTTATTGATTTTAATACAATAAGTTTCATTCATCAAATTATGTCATAATATTTTATAAAAAAAATTATGATTTTATTCAACTAATTAATTTCATCTTAAATTTTTTTAATGTTTTTCTATAATTTTTTAGATCTTCAACCTTATTGAATTTTAAAACAATAAAATTTATTATGTGTTTTCTTAAAATTATTGATTTATAATTTTTTTTACATTAATATATAAATAAAAATAAATGTTAACGTGAAAGTTTGAATCAGAAACCAATTGTTTACGCACGTTCGATGAAAAGTGAGGTAGTGATTTACTATAGTGGATTTGAGTTTTCGGTGTGGTGGAGAGAAGGCTCAGATGCAAGGGTACGACCCAAATGTTAGATGTGAACATCATGTCGGATTAGCGGGATACTCGACTAATTACAGAGCTTTTGAGGCTAAAGTACAACAGTTGATCGATAATAAGTTGTTGATTTCAAGGAAAAGGGACTTAGTGTGATGAACAACCCCTTACCCGAGTGAGTGCGAAAACTTCAGAAAACACTTTCTAAAGCCGGTAGATCAGGCAGGAAAGTTCATCCTCGAAACTGATGATCATTAGGCCATTTTTCATTCTTATTTGTAATTTCCTTGTTTGTTGAGTGTTATTTGTTTTAAACTTTTTCCTTTTGAATGATAATATTAATAAAATGAGCATAAAGAAAAATGCTCAAGTGAGCAAAAGAGAAATGGCATGAAATGTAAATGCTAAAGTAAATGGTACATAAAAAATAAAGGCAAGAAATAAAGGCATAAAATAAAGTTAATTGTTAGTGAATTAGAAGTTAGAGGTTAGTTGAATGACCATCTTGAAGCTTGCATTTGAAAATTCATTAGAAGATTGATAAAATCAAAGCTTCTCAACAACAAGTCTCATTTGTTTTTTTTCAAGTATATCATTCATTTCAAGTACTCAAAGCAACCACATATGATCAACGATGTTCAAATGAGTCACTTAAACCAAAATTCATGAAGTTCATTAGAGGATTGATAGAATCAAAACCTCCTAACAATGAACTTCAAAGTTATTGGATCCAACGTTTCAAATTAAACATACTTGAGCTTACAAACATAGGTTTGAGCCATGAATGATCATTTTTCAAATCATGACAAAATTTAGCGCTATGTTAAGCAATCGTAAATGGACTTATGTAGAAGTCACACCTATTTTGAGGTCGGCCAATAGCAATCTATATACCAACATGTTAGAGAAATGATATGTAGATCATTATTCAAAGATATGTAGTACAATTAAAAACAAGAAAGAGATAAGATGAAAAGGGAGGGAAATATATCAGATGAAACTAGGGTTTCAAATATCATCAACATCATTCATCCATTTTGGTGGATTTGATTTTTCAACCTATCAACACCTAAAATCCAATGAGGTTGAGGAACTTGTCTCAAAATAACATCCAAGTGTCTCTAAATCAGGACCAATCAAAAAAATAACAAAATACATTTAATATAAAACAAAAATTAAATGATTTAAAAAGGAAATAATTGGTAAAATACTCGACATGTATTAAAATACCAAATAAAAATCTTAAAATCTCAAAAGTCACACATGAGTCAAAAAGTGTTGACAAAAGTTTTTAGAATTTTTTAAAGTGAGAAACTATTTTTAAAATTTAAAAAAATAAGCAAAATAAATCATAATTTGTGAAAAAAATAATAAAATCAGAAATAAAACTAAAATGAGGTCACCAATATTTGTCAAGAGATCATTGGATCCTTCGATATTTTTTCAGAATTTAAAAATCAAGAAAAATATTTTTAAACAATTAAAACAACTCAAATAAAGTAAAAAATCATAAAAAAATATCAAACCACAAAATAAATTTGTGAAAAAATTAAAAATAAGAAATAGAAAAATCAAAAGTATTTTCGATAATTTTTTCACAATTTTAGAAGTTGAAATGAATTTTTTATGAGTTTTGAAGTTTAAAACAATTAAAACAAAAATCATAAAATAAAATAATAAACCAAAAAGTGTGGACCATCATATCATTGTCAAAACACGTTAGTAATCAAATCCAAGGGATCTGACGCGCTGTGTATGTTATGGTCATTAGTGAATAAAGCACTGGAACATTAATTTAAAACAAATTTTGGAAAAATAGCGTGGCATCATGTCATTGGTTGAGAGATGACATGTCATCGTCTTCAACCTTCAGCAACGCGTGAATTTGAGGCCCTTTAATCTGTAAAATTAGAAGCTCAGATCGGTGTCATTCGCTTCATCTCTTCAAGACAATTCCAATGGTACCCTCGCGAAAAATTTAAATAAATTGTAGCTCATGTGATTTGCAAAAAACCATAAGACAAAGAATGAAAAGGAATTTGAAAATTCATGAGCAAAACTCACTTCCAGTTGAAGACCAATGATGCTATGAGTATTAGAGTGATCAGAACTACATTATAGTAACAAGTTTAGAGAGAATTGATGGAGGAATATACGTGTTGAAGCTCAACTTCAGAGCTCTGAAACTTGACTTAGCTAGCACGATTTAGGAAACCTCAAGGCTTGGTTCTTATTTTGTTAGTTTCAGTGAAGTTCAAGGGTGAAGAATGAGCAAATAAATTGGATTGAAAAAATAAGGGAAGAGTGAATTCAAAATCTCAGAATTATGAGCTATGGAGTGAGTTTGGCAGGGTGATTCTGGCTATCCAAGCTTGCGAAAATAAGTGGAATATGATCTGAATTTATAGGAGAAGTGAATGGAATCAAGAGGAGGGGTGAATGATGTATTTTGAGTAGAATTTGTGCACACCTGTCTCATGAGCAAAGTGTGATCACATGTGCATCAAAACTCATCCAAATGATGCACTTTGACACTCTAAATGATTCAAACATCTTTGCTAATCATGTTTAAGTGGAAAGCATGCACAAACTTGATCATTAGAAGCCACATTATGGAAATTGCTATCTGACTGCAAGTGAAATTTTAGTTCTAAGGTACCAACTCTGAATCCATGGTGCACACAACTTAAGAGGCTTTATGACATGATTCTTGAAGCATTTGAAAGACAAGGCCATAATCTTTACAATGTGCCAAGAAAGAATCCATTTGGATAATTGAGCTGAAAGTTATGACCAATTGAAATCGTGAAAAAACAAACTGATATTTGTACTTAGAAATATTTCTATGTATGGGCCCTCAAAATGACCTATAATGTTCTTCAAAATCACATGCCCTTCCACTCAAATTTCGGTCATGATATATGAAGATGATATGAAGTAGACCTCTTGAATTGAATTATGGAATTAAGATCACTCAAAAATCATAAAAATTGAAAGAGTTATGATCTTTGGAAGATGATGAACAAATTTGGGAAAATTCACAAAAGACCTATAATCTTTTCAAGTCTTTAACAACTTTCCAAGCATTTTCAAGTCTTTCACATTGAAACAAAGTTTTAGTAGACATCCCAAAGATTATTGTGGAAAAATAATAGGCTCAAGGAGATAAAAATTGACCAAGTTATGATCATTTGAAGTCAAACCCTAAGATTCAAAGGCTTTTCAAAGAGACTTGTATTATTTCTCAACCATTAGTGATCTTCCTCTCAAAATTAGCCTTAGATTCCTGAAGAAAACTTGTTAAGGACCTTTTAAAGAGAATCATGGCTTTGGAGTCAATAAAATATCTCAAAAAATGAGCAAGATATGTTCCTTATAAGTCAACAAACCCTAACTCAGAGAGTGTCAAAATGACTTGAAACCCCTTTTAACTTTTTATGATTTTTCTTGCACAATTTGATATTGTCATGTGAAGAGAAGTTGCCGTAGATGATAATAAGAACCAATAGCATAAAGAACCAACTAAAATTTTTGAAAATTGAGAGAGTTATGCACTTGTGATCACTGAATCAAGCACTTGCTCAATTAAGTTAAACTTGTTGAGTCAACCTTGAATATTTTTTATCTTTCTTTCCAAATAAAGCATGATGAATCATAATATGCCTTGAAATTATGTTATATTGAAGCACACTCAAATATGGAGCTTAAGTCTCAAAGAAACTTGTTGAAAAAGTCATGGAAATAAACACATGAATCTATGAATATTCTTGATGAATACCACTACCAACTTTGAGGAAAATTTGACCTAAATAAAGCGAGAGAACTATTTGAACCATAAATATTTGATATCATATACATAGCCTTGAAGTTTGAGCTCTTGTAATCCATTGAAGAATCATTTAATTGAGAACCAACCCTTAAACCCTAGGTTATATGGTGAGATGAATGCAATTGTGTCATCACCTACAATATGAATATTCAAAGAGACACATATACATATCTTGATGTTAGTTAATAGAACACATGTACAAGATATACAATTCAAGGTGCTTGGTGATCTCTCAAGAGCAAACCTAAAGATAGGATGAAGTAGAAAGAGAGAATCAACCCTAGTGTGTGATCTTGATGTATAGATAAAATAAGATGATGAGAGCTCTTAGGGGTAAAAATTAGGGTATAACAATACTCCTGCCCCGCGGATTCTGTAACTCTGACCATATTATTTAACTTTTATATTTTATATTAAAAATTTTAATGTATTAGAAAATGAAGAGTCATTGGTGGATCATTTTATTTCTACGTTTTATTATATAATGTATTGTTTCACTACCCAAGTATAAAACTCTAGAAAAGTGAACCCAATACATAGAATGTGCATATTGTCTCCTCCTTTTCTTTTCTCAATTATCTTTGTCTTCTATATTCATCATCTCATATATTCTCGTCATCATCATACAACCACTCTCCTTTGATCACTGTACTTATGATAATTACTCTTCAAATTCACTTTATTTCCATTAGTAACATATTTTTCATTCAATTAATAAATTAGTAGTTATGGAGTTGTCACACTCACACATAATCAACCACTTGTGTTGGATAATGACGATACTATGGTTGTAAATTAATGGAAGCATGGTACCAATAAGTTCTACTAATTTTTTTTATAGAAAAATATTAACAATTACAAGTGCTTTTGTTTTTTTTTTGTTATTGATGCAAGATGTATTTTTTATTTTTTTTAAAAGAAAGATGCTAAATATATGTGTTTTTAAAAAAGGAAAAAATAACAAAATACTAGTGTCATAGTTTTGATACAAAAATATAGAAAATTTCTTAAGATTTAACCTCTGTGGATCTCCGTGGGGATCTATGGGGATGAGGATGGGGAAAAATATTACCCCGTGGTGGAGATTGGGGACGGGGATGGGGAATAAATTTAGGGTTTTTTTATGTAACAGCCTGAGCCTTCAGCGTTCCCGGCACTATTACCTCACGATCTTCTCTACCCCTCTCACTAGTAGAGTTTTTGCCTTTCATGGGAATCAAACCTTGTACCCTGGGGTTCAAGTACATGCTCAATGCATCCCCACTACCAATTGAGCTACGTAGCTCAATTGGTAGTGGGAATGCATTGAGCATGTACTTGAACCCCAGGGTATAGGGTTCGATTCCCACGAAAGGCAAAAACTCTACTAGTGAGGGGTAGAGAAAATCATGAGGTAATAGTGCTGGGAACGCTGAAGGCTCGGGATGTTACATAAAAATCCCCAAGCAATTTACGGAAAATCAGAGTATAAAAATTTTCAGAATAATCAGGATGCTACACATTCAACAGAGACACATAAACCTGTCATGCTTTTAGAATAGATACATAACACTTCAAGAAAACGGAATGAACACGACTCATGAATAATGTCTTCATAAACAAAATTTAATCAAGGGTAAATAAACAACATTTATTCACCAATTCATCACCGTTATCACCAATTAATCAAGGGTAAATAAAACGACATTTATTCACCACGGATATATCGAAACAAAACGACATTTCGGTCAATTCGCAAAATACATCAATATACGAACCTACCGAATTAATCAAATAGTCTCCAATTACTTACCGACTTAATCAATTAATCTCATTGCTAAATTATTTTCATCACTAATAAAATACTAATTCAACCATTTGAAATATATATAGTCCATTATTATTTGTTCTCCCTAAAATTGCTAACTTATTATACAACTAATGGGTGTGCCATTCTTCCATATAAAACTAGTTTCTAGCAACTAAATTAATTTACTGCTACTAAAAACAGTGACATTCATGTATATTGCTACTAGCTATTACAGAAAAACAGAGAAAATAGAGAAAATAGACAGAAGCGAATGCCCCTGCCTCACAGTGCCAAAGTGGCACTTGCCTCCACTCACTACACATGTGCTGATCGGCACCTCTCCTTTTCCCAAAGGTTGACGAACGACAACCTCCCCATATACATAAGTGCCGGACGATACTTCCACTCCCAGTTTCGTTTCATTCCTTCTTCTTATTTCCTATACTTAATTTATATGCGTAGTTTCTATATTGCTTCAGTAATTCTTCTGTCTCCTAATCCAAACTCAACCCACACAATAACACAGCAACCCATATATTTTCATTGACAGTTCTATAACTAAAACAACATTAATCTTTATTATCACAACAACACAAGCCAATCACAAGTCAATAAAACAATAATAATTTCACATACAATTTCCCACATATAAAGTATCATACACCCCATTATAGTATAGGAAACCCACCCTTACCTGGTTTAATTTCGAAACAATCAAGGAAGCTTCAATGGAATTTCTGAGATTGGCCCTAGCAGAAACTTTCCTCGTTCTTCTCCTCTTCTCACAAACCCTATTCTCTTTTCTCTTATTTTGTTTTTCCTGATAACACCACTTTCTCTCTTTCTTCTATTTTCTAATAAAATACTATTATTCAATTCTTAGTAACTTAAATGGGCCTAACCAATACACCCTCCTTATTACTTCGCGACACCACACTTAAGCCCAACATCAATTCTAAGCTTACTAGTAAAATGCTACTCCAACTTATTTATACCAATATAAACCTGATTAAATTATTATTCCAACTTAATAAAATAATACCGACTTCAACGATAAAAATTTTAATTAAAAAATAAAATATTCAAAACAATATTTAATTAAATAAATAATTAAATATCGGGGCGTTACAGGGGGGGAGAGGGTAAGCATCCTTCAAACATTCCCTGCCCTATTGATATCCCTAATCATGGGGTGAACATTGCTGATCACCACTGAATTCCAAAATTGGAATGTTTAACCATGATGTGGTGTGAAGTCCAGTCTCTGATCAAGTCTGGAATATTGTGAAGAATCCTCTTGTGCTAGGAATATGAAGAAGAAGGATGTCAGAATAAATGTTCAAACATCTGTTGAATGGGAGCATAATTTGCAGTATGTGGGAAAGTATTCCTCTGAAGACAAATACCTTGTTGGGAGCTAGGTATAAGTTTGATCTTGTGAAGATGTGCATGTTACTAATGGTAAAGACCTTGTCAGAAGTTGGGTACTTATCAGATGTGTGGATGCAAATCTAGTTTCTGAACTCTTTGGTTCAGAAAGTTTATGAGAGTTTATTTATCTCATTGGATATTTAGGTGCCTATGATTACCTGAATAAGCTGCAAAAGGTATGCGCTTTTGAGATCTTCTTGTTTGAAAGGATTATCAAGTATAATGAGCTCTTTGAATGATAAATTAAGAACCATTTGATTAGGTTATGTGAAGAAAAGATGATGTACTAAATGATGTCGTAACATTATTTTCTTTTTTATCCCTGAAAGAGGTATAAGATTATGATTATGGAGGATTGAGGATCAACTTTGTTGTCATAAAATGAAGTTTTACTTTGTGGATCAGAATGTGAAGATTATGATATTGTCTACAGTAGCATGCTTGGAGAATGCATGACTACTATGTTGAAGACTTCACTAGTATCAACAATTACTAGTGAATGTAAGGACAGAGGACTAGGATCAGATAGTGTGATATGATCAGGAAGATTATGAAGAAGGTGGTTTTTCCTCTATTGCAAGTATGTCAGCCTGGTATGTATAAAAGAAATCTTTCTGATTGCTTGTGTCTGTCTGATGTCTAAGCATGTGTTAACGATATCTTAGTTATCCAAAAGAGGTATGACAACTTGTGTGGTTTTGTAAGGCCATGTATCAGACTTGACCTTGAAGAAGTACGAAGACCTGAAGTCGGGGTATTAGGATCAAGATTATTTATATTTACAAGGGTGTAGATATAGTTCAACAAGTGTGTGAAGTTGTGGCTCTTCACTTTGAGATTGTGAAGTTCTGTGTGCTAAAGTGTTTTATCCTCTGCATGAGATCTGGTTATCTATGACAGGGGGGAGTTATGTCTTATCTATGAAAGGTTGCTGCTATAATGTAGATTGTTTAAAGCTTACATGCTGAACAAACTTGTGAAGTTTCTAGGAGGTTGAGATGTTAGGCAACATGTCGTGACATATGACTACAGGTGTAGCTGTTTATGCCCTTAACTGGGTCTGTGTGATTCTAGCCAGGAGAAACTAGTCTATATTGTTCTACTCTAAGAGACAATATGGTTTATCTACAAGAATTTTATTTTTCTCTACAGTGTTTGATGGGGCCCAGTGTATGGTATGTTTGAAGATACCACATGTGATGTTTTGGTATCTTGGGTTCTGTCACTCTTGAAGGATGAAATGAATGCTTTTGGAGTCATGTGGGAGACAGTGTGTTTATGCTTCTGTGATTATGGGTAAGTCTGTGAGTTATCTTAGACTATGTTAATGAAGAAACCTGTTTGTGTTGTGTGACAATGTCTAAACAGATGTCAGGATATTGTTTAGGACTTGTTTCATTGAGACCAGCAGGGAAATATTTTGGACAATTTTGATCGATCACGTGTCTGAAGGGTGGTGGTTGATTTGTTCTTAAGTTTCCTCTTATGCCATCATTGGTGTTTGAAGTTCCTGGGTTGAGGGGGGTAGTTATTTATTTTCTTCCTCATGTACACCATGACTTCATGACTTTCTCTTTTTATCCTGAGGTTGTTGTTCTGTGGTGTTAAGTATGTTTGGGCTGTTGTGAAGAGATGTTAGATGTGTTGTCTCGACATCAAACAGATTGTGGAGTTACCTCTTGTTAAAAGCCTTTGTAATATTCTGGCTAAAAAGGGGGAGAGAATGTGTATATGTGTTGAGATAATCTTGTGTGTGCAGCATGTGGGGGGATAAAATATATGTTGGAATGTCAAGAAGAAGTCCTCTTGTTGATATTGTGACATCATGTGAAAACAGTGAAGACTGAAGACTGTCAAATATGAAGACTAAAGACTGACTCTGCTTCTGATGTTTTTAGTTTATGGTTCCTACTAACTGATTGTATTGTTTAACCTTTGCGTTATGTTCTTGTCTATTTATTCAAAGGCTATGTAAATTAGTTTTAGCCAAAATAAGATTGTGATACGGTGGGATAACTGACTTGGGATTTTGCGTTTGTGTTTGCAAATGTTGCGGTTTAGCAAGAGTCTCCACCGACTTTTTATTTTATGCTAAGGAAATGCCAAAAATCACAGGAAAGACCTTTTAGATGTTTTCGTGGGTTCGGGGGGTAGATTATGAAAAGGGAAGGTGCTAGCACCCTTTTCATCCATGGTTATCCATGGACTCTTAGTTACTTGTTTTAGATCACTTGCCTTTGCTTTTCAATTGTTTGAAATGGTGCTTTGTGTGTGGTTTTGAAAATGTTTTGAAAAAGATGCCTTGTCTAGGCAACCTTTGTAATGATTCTTGTTTGAATATATATAAAGGTGTGTGTCTTTTTGAAAAGATATTTCAATGTTTTGAAAGTTGTTTTTTTGAGGTTGTGTTGTGATGTGTGTTTGAAAAATGGCAAGGATGTTTTGCAAGATTTTTGATCAAGTAACCGAGAGTTTGTCTACCCTATTTTACTCAAAGATCTTTCTCATGTTTTTAACCCTTTTAACAATGTTGTTTCACCATTGTATTTGGTGAACAACCTTGTGTTAGGATGTTAACGGGACATACGCGGGTCATCGTATAGACCATAATAGTAATTGTGTCAAGTATTTTTGGCAATTTTCTTGAGGGACTTGATCATTTTGTTTAGGCAACCAAGACAACGTCATCGAGGGACTATGATCTTTTTGTTTTGCCAAAGTACTTGACATGCATACCATGGCCCATTTTTGAAGGCAACAAGTGGAATTACCCTAAGGGTGCATGTGTGCAAAGTGTGTTTTATTGCATGCATTTGTCTTTGATTTTTAGGTTGTCTACTTGTTGATTTTATCTTGCCATACACGCCTAATTACTAGCATTTGTACAAAGTAAATAAAATGAAGAAAGATAAAATCCTACGCTATTACAACCATATCGAAAGGCATAAAAAATATGAAGGAAAAAATAAGATAAAAGTAAGAAAAATGAGTGTCTTTCGACCCAGGCAGTAGCACCCTTCGACTTGCATTTTGTTGGCCTCCTTCGATTGGGAGTTCGCACCAGTGAGGTCATGGCCTTCGATTGGGCTTTGGCACCAGTCAGGTCATGTGCTTCGATTGGAGGCTGGCACCAGCATGGGAATGCCTTTCGTCTGAGCCTGGACTTAGTGCAAGTGTGCCTCTGGCTGGGCCTTTCTGCCTTGTTGCCTTCTTCGATTGGGCCAGTGAAATCGGTGTGAGCGTGTCTCTGGCTAGGCCTGGAAGTCAGTGTGGAAACCAAAGGATTCATTTCATACTCCTGTCTCCTGTTTCTTTCGTTTGAACTTTTTGAACAGCAACACGGCATAAGGCCATGCTAGTATTGCCTTACAATCAGTTAATACTTAATGCATATTTAAGTAAACAAGCAGCAAAACGAATGAGGTTAGCTCTGAAAACATATTAAGTAGGTGGAAACGAAAAGAACCAAAGTGTTATGTACATGTTTTGAAATGAAAGGGAAGATTATTCACATACTATGCCATGAAACTAAAGGTTCAAGGGTAAGAGTGACTTACCTTGCTTCAGGCCTTGAATGGATGTGGGATTCAAACTTGAACTTCTACCTGGACGTTTCTGGAATTCAAAGAGTATTCACAGGGGGTTTGCTTTTGGTTCGAAGAGTTATCACACAAGGTTGTCTTTGAGTTTGAACAAACTTCTTTGTGTGGGATGTTCTTCAGAATCGAAAGAGGTGAGTGTTTGGGATTCTGGGTTTTTTTGATTTCTCAAGTGTTGATGAACTTGAGAGTTTTATTGTGTTTGAGAAAATTTGGGGGATTCGTTCCTCTGGTCCAAAGATCCTCTCTTAGCTTTGTAAATGTTCCTCTATTTATAGAGAAAGAATGGACATGTTGTCCAAAGCCAACCTTGCAAATAAATGATAAAATAATGTAACGTGAAAGTACATGTGGGGGGCCTCTTGGCAGTTGGGGTGCATGAGATGTGACTTATGCTTCTGACATTGCTTGTGCTCAGACCAAATTCAGGTTGAAAGCTGCTTTTGTGATAAAAGTACTCTTTATGAAAAGAAAGAGTACGTAGCCTTTAACCAATAATAGTAGTATCTAAAAGACAAAGTTTAAAACCCTTGTACAAACTTCTGATTATGTAAAGATTTGGACGCAACATAGCCTGGAAAACGAGATTTGGTCTTGAGTCAAATGCAAGAATGAGATCGAAGCGTACTTGTTCGAAGGAGGCCTTTGCCTCAGTCGAAGCTTGTGGTCAAAACAAACTTACTCGAAGGAAGCTAATGCCCTGTTGAAGCTTGGATCGAAACAAACATATTTCCCAATCGAAAGACTGTGTTCGAAGGAAGCGATGTTTCCTAATCGAAGCATGTGGATCGAAACAAACATAAAGGGAGTTATTGCCTTGTGTCTTTTTAGCATGAGGGAAGTTCCTGGCTTCTGAATTGAAGGGCGCTTTTTCAAGGGAAGCAAGAACTTAGTCACATCTTGTATGAAGACACTTCTTGGATCAAACGAAGCTTGTATGAAGCAAAGTATGCAAGAGGCCTTTGGTGCAAGTGGATTTGAAGGATGCATAGAGATGGTTACTTTGTCCCGTCGAAACTTGTCCAAACGAAGCAAGCATGCAGGAAGCAAACTTGTCCAGTCGAAGCAGGCTTGTAGGCAGTAAACTTGGTGAATCGAAAAGGTTTCCTTACAGGGGGCATGTGTGGCCAACATGTCATGGCCTTTGATTGCAACTATGTAGGCAGCACACTTGTCCAATCAAAAGGCTGAATCGAAGGAGGTTTCAAATCCAAACGAAGGATGTACCTAAGTTGCATTCGAAGGAGGTTTCAAATCCAAACGAAGGATGTACCTAAACTGGCATTCGAAGGAGGCTTTAAGTTCAAAATGAAGGATGTAATCCAAGTTGCATTCGAAAGAGGCCAAGAGTCAATCGAAGGGTGCTGAATCGAAGGAGACCTGTTTTCCTCCAAATTTGTCAAAATGTTATTTTTATCTGTTTTCTCCATTTTTGACAGTTTCCTTTTAATTTTGATATTGGAAAATCCAAATGCACTTGTTCAAGCTTGAACCTTGAAAATCCTTGTAAGAAAGGCCTTGAGAATTGAGAGGGCAAATTTTGGGGTACAACAAAGACAAAGGGGGAGATTGTTAATTCTCTGAATTATGTGATTGGTATTATGTTTAGTAAAACTAATATAGCAACAATATGTTATATAAGATGTATTAACTTGCTAACAGGAACAGGTTGAGCAAGAAGCCATATCTTATGTTGGGACATGTTTAGTTAAAGTGTTTCAACATCTAGAACAACATGTCAGATAAGATGTCCTATGCAGGGTCATACGACATCGCGCCTGAGCTGAACTGGACTGTTATATTCTATTAAGTCACAAAGACAGAATATACCTTGAGGATATTATATTATCCTATGTGGCGCTGATTTGTAGGTCAAGAAGAATCAAGAAGAATATTGATGAATATTGACTTTTTAAATATGGAGATAATTTAGGAAGATTTGATTGAAGACCTATTTTATAGCAGAATTTTCTGCAGACTTGTAACAGCTAAAGAATTGTGATTTGAAGGTCCAAATCCAGTTAGGTATAGTTATAAATAGAAACTTTTTAACCTAGGATTGTGACCAGCCGAGAATTAAAAAAACATAGTTATTAGGGTTGAGTCTGTACCACTCTCTAGGAGAGTTAGTTGTGTGTTCCACTCGGTTGTGAGTTAGACTGATGTTATAGGGTTGTAGTCCTTATTATTGTTCTCCTCGAAGCTTTTAAACAAGAGGTAGTATTGTTCTTAGAGAAAGATTTTAAGCAACTCTAAGTATTATTCTTGATCAAAGCTGTGAAGCAAGATCAAGTATGTTATTCTTAATCAAGGGGTGTCTTGATTAAGGAGTTTGTTTGTATTTGAAGTGTGATCTTCATTTAGGTGAAAGACCGTTGATATGGTAACTGAGTCTGGGACTGTTAGACATTGTTACAGTGATTGAAAGTGAGTGGGTATACTCATATCTATGAGTTCTTAGGTAGAAGTTGCATCTGAGTTCTGTCATACCAGAATTTTACTTAGAGAGGAGGCGGGGACCGGGGGGGAGGGGGGGGGGGGGGGGGGGGGGGGGAGAACTATTTTAGGTCGTCCAAAAGAGCCAACAACCACGGCTCCAAAAAGGCAATTGTTCTCCAAATCGCTTGTAGAGTAGGAGATTTAGGTCCAATATACGTCCAACAACTCTTCACATCCTATGTTTGAATAATAACGAGTGGTTACAATCGCCCCACTATATAAAAGAAAGCACGCCATTCTCTAGGTTCACAATTTCAAATTCAAACTTTTTCCACTCATCTTACTCACATACTGACATGAGCGTTGAAGTACTAACTTTGTAAGTCAGTCTATCCCTCACCGCATCAAAAGTTCAAATCTTTTATTGTGTCTTACAACCTCCATTTTATGATCAATTATGGTACTCAATGAAACATCTTGGTTCCTAAAATTGATATAATTCATAAAAAGCTTGAGCTCTTGTGTCACTCACCACCTTATTCAAAGAATGATTATTTGAATGTTTAAAAAAGGATAAAGAATGAATGTTTAAAAAAGGATAAATAATTGATAGCCAAAGAAGACATATTATTTAAAAAAAGAACATTTATAATAATTTGACTCAATGTTTAGATATTTCAGTTTTTAAGTACTCTCCCTGTAATGATTTATAAGTAAATTTGATTTTTTTTTATACATTTGATAATCAATATATCTAGTCCATATATAAACTAGATACATTAATTATCAAATATAAAAAAAAAAAATCAAATTTATTTATAAATCATTATAGAGAGAGAACCAATAATAAATAATAAAAAGCTTGAGTTAGTCATCCACGTATGGTCAATCTACTATCTAGTTCACAAAACCCAAAGGAAAAAACACTTGACATCACAAGACTCAACATTGAAATTCTTGGGATAACAAAACATAACTAGTTCACAAACCCAAAGGAAAAAACACTTATATCACAAGACTCAACATTGAAATTCTTGGGATAACAAAACATAACATTCATTGATGATGTCTCTGTGCCACCTTAATCTCCCATTCGCATCCGATGCGGCGTCTATCCCCTCCACATTTCACTCACCTAATTCTTCTCCTATTCTTTCTACTTCTATCTTCACTACCAAAAAGGCAATTCAATTTTTCAATTATTTTTATTGCTTTTATTGGTTTGTTTCATCAAACTCCTAGATTTTTTATTCCATTAATTATATATATAAAAAATAGATATACCCTTTTGATTTAATTTAATAATTCATAATATATATATATTCCTTGTGTTTTTCCCTCTCAGGTTCATTTTTCAAGTGTTCTGCGGCGGTCCTGTGGAGTAGTCAGGTCTCATATGACAATGGAAGAGAAACCTCTCTCTCAAAACAATCGAATGCTTGTTAGTTTCTTAACCTTCTTCTGCATATACTTTGTTTCATTGCTGGCTTAATGTGTTGTTGTTACGGTCGCGCGTAAAGATTTTCGCGATTTTGGTAGGTACAGGTGTAATGGTATCAGTATCGGCACCTTTTCGTGGCAGCTTTTTAAAACCCTTGTTTTTTTAACTGGTTATTGGTTTTGGAGTTTGTAGGGTTTTTGTTTGATACTGAGAAAAGATAATGAGGGGATTTTGCATGGTGGTTTGATTAGTTGATTAATATGAAATGGAGTTTTTTTAGTCTTTTTTGGTTTTGGATTTTTGGTGTGTTTTGTATATGAGAGAAATAAATGGAGAGGAAAAAGGGTAATTTTCTATGTTGATGATTTATCTGTCATTGCATTGCTTGATTAATCTGTTTTAGGCTTTGATTGGATTGATGGAATCGGATGGAGCGAAGCGGTATGTGATGGAATAAAGTGGTATTCCATTGTTTGAATCATTTAAAATCGGATGGAGCGGAGGTGTATGGAGTGGTATGGATTCCATTCCATTCCATCACTTACCACCATATTTTTTCCCATCCGATTTGGGCGGAATGAACAACATGCCTTGTTTCATCCTAAAATTCTCAAACAATAGAATGGTATCTTCGTACCGCTCCATTCCACTCCGTCCGCTCTGTATATTTCATAATATCCAAACATAGCCTAAAATTTTCAAATAATGGAATGGAATCTTCATTCCGCTGTGCTCCATTCTGTTCATTTTGTGATCTCCAAACATAATCCAAGGAAAAATGGAACGATACGAGATTAAAGTTTGAAATTTGGTGAATTTATTGTCTTGTAATGATTATGATATGATTGATCAATGATTACAATGTTGTGTTTTTGAAGGTGTATGTGCCTGCTCATCCTCTGATCAAGCACTGGGTTTCAGTTCTCAGGAATGAGCAAACTCCTTGTCCCATTTTCAGTGAGTGGCTAAACTTTGAATAGTAGTATACTCTGATTTGAGATGAACATTGATCCACCTGGTTTCGAGCACTTGAATCGTTTTGAAGTTAATTTAATGGCAATTTCTGTTTTAATGCTCACACTAATCATAGCTTCTTGACTAACACATTCTACTAATGGTAGTTTTGTTATTACACTGTTATCTGATCTTTGAGTTTAAGACCTTTGGTAAGCTGTTAATTCGGTTGGAGCATTTGACACCATCGATCGTTACTGTTAGTGGCTCTGTAGCATCAATTTTGCATTCATTTTGGAAAGTTCAACTTATTAGTTTCACTAATGTTTCTCATTCTACCTTTTTTTTTGTTAATCCATTAATACTATTTAACTAAATTTTAGTTAACTTAGCTTGATATTACTTGATTATTCATTTGAAGGTTGATTTGAAACTTTGGGTTTCTAATATTTTAGGAAATGCAATGGCTGAGTTGGGAAGGCTACTAATGTATGAAGCCTCAAGGGATTGGCTGGTTAGTTCCTATTTCACGCAACATTATACTTATTGTATTTCTCACCTGGATTTTTTTGTTTGTTCCTTCAATATATTTTGATGTTGTTGCAACCTTTCATGTTTGTAAATCATTTAATTATAATTCTAAAAGCTTCACAAACTAAAGCCGTGGTTTTTCAAGGTTATAAACTTTATGTTTTGTTCCAATCATGTATTATTATTGGTTAACTTTCTTCTTTCTTTTTCAATCTATCCTGTCAAAATGCTGCTAAAGGTTTGCGTGGCGTATCAAGTATCAACTTTGTTTTAGAAGTCAAGGTTTATTGCTTGCTTCTTCTCCTTAAGAAGGCTGATATGATAGGACTCAGAGTCTGGGCCTTAGCCCAATAAGAGTTAGTTAGGCTATTCCAGGGAATATTGTGCTATAGAAGAGAGGGAAAGGGATTAGTAGAAGGCATTCAAAAATATTGTTAGAAAGTTTGTTAGGAGAGTTACTGTTAGGTACTTGGCTTGGGCGTAAGCTCGACAAATGTGTCAAATAGAGGAATGAGCTATATTTGCTGATGTGGTTAGCAGAGTAGTCAATAGCGGCCAATAGCGACGCTATTTCTCTATAGCGGAGCGGAGTGGAGGCTGACCGCTATGGGAAGATTCTTAGCGGCGCAGAACACTATAGCGGCCGCTATAGGGTAAATAGCAGGATAGGGAGTAGAATGATTCATGGTCTAGAGCGGTTTCTTACCCAGTATCCTTTTCCCCTATAAAAAACCGAAATTACAACTTAAATTTCCAATATTTTAAGGGTAGTTTTGGGATTTTCAATCAAATTTGAGTTGAGACTCAACCTTAACCTTCCATCTGATTTTTTTTTTTGTCTTGCATTCTCTCATTCATACTAATGGATTTACATTTATTCTCATTTCTGCTTTTCTTTCCTTGTTTTCAGCCAACAGTGTCCGGCGAGATTCAATCACCGCTGGGTGTCGCCTCAGTGGAGTTTATTGATCCAAGGGAGCCTGTGGCTGTTAGTACCATACTGCTTTCAATATGTTTATTTACACTTTGATATTTGATATTTTTCCGAATATATCTTACAAATGTTACCCTTATTTATTAAAGTAGTTGCAAGTGTATGGTGGACAAATAATAAAAAGAAATACAAGGATATTTTAGTCTTTACATATTATTTTACATTGAAAATCGATATAAGTGATTATTTTCTTAAGAAATGTGCAAATTTCAAACGAGACACATAATAATATGCCAAAACCGATATGAGGTGAAGGGAGTAGTAAATATCGAAGCATTTCAGAGTTATAATTTCTTCTATGCCAAAACCAAGCTCATAATCATATTTATATTCCTTCTATGCATATTGGCATTGTCCATTGTTGTCCATATTTACTTTTATAGTCTTGTTGATGCACATCTTCATTGTCCCTTTCTGCAAAGTATTGCCTGAATCATTTATCAGTTTTGCAGGTAATTCCAATTTTGAGAGCTGGTCTTGCTCTTGCTGAACATGCATCATCAATCTTGCCTGCTACAAAAACATATCATTTAGGTAATGATTTATATACCGGACAAAAACATCAATCTTGCTTGCTACAAAAACATCAATCTTGCCTGCTATAAATGTCGAGTACACTTTTGGTCTATTTCTTATATCGAATAATATTTTGTTTTTCCTTTTGTTTCTTTGGAAAAGGAATAAGCAGAGATGAGGAAACTCTTCAGCCAACTATATATTTGAACAAGTAGGATATTCATACTTGAAAGGAAATATGCTTTTTCTTCAGTTTTTTTCCTTTTCTCCTTTTGTTAAATACTACCACATGTGATTTTCAGGCTACCTGAAAAATTTGCAGAAGGGTCTAAAGTATTCGTGGTTGATCCTATGCTGGCAACAGGTTTGTAATTTACTCGCAATCGTATAATATATAATACCTTTGCATCAAATTTGTGGTTACTATATTTGTTGTTTTGTATGGCTCGAAGGTGGCACTATAGTGGCAGCCCTGAACCTCTTAAAGGATCGCGGAGTTAGCAACAAGCAGATTAAAGTGGTAATGAATAATCCGCGGATAATCATAAGCTATATTTCTTTTAATCAGCACCACATGCTTGTTTTTAGTCAGGCATTGCATACATGATACATGTACAATGCGATTAAGTTATATTTTTTTGGTTAATTTGCTTGGTTATCGATTAATAACAATGCAGATATCTGCATGTTCTTCCCCTCCAGCTCTCGAAAAGCTGAGCAACCAGTTCCCCGGGTAATCAATCACATAATATAAAGTATTTTCTTCAACTTCATTCAAGCATTTAGTTTTCTAATTATTAACTTTTGCAGGCTCGAAGTATATACCGGAATAATTGATCCCGTACTTAATGACAAAGGGTTGGTGCCTTACATTATAACAGTTTAATTATACATTGGAAATGACCTGATTTATAGAATTGCCACATTGTTAATGTTTTTTATTTCTTGGTTAGGTTTATAATTCCGGGCCTTGGAGATGCCGGCGATCGCAGCTATGGTACATGATATACATGAATGCTAGTTATTGGTTGGATCAAATTTTGAATAAAGTTATCACTACCCGGATTGATTCTGAATTTATAATGTTTTCACTATGTATTTCAATTTCTATCAAGTTTTTGTTTCTTTTTGTCTTCATATTCCGGACAATATAATTTGGTGGCCGCCGATATAGGTAAACTCGATAATCCGGCCAACCATACCGTAACTTATTTAGTGCAAGAAAATGGCATGGTATTGATATTGATTTGGATTGGTTTGATTTGATTTGCATTTTTTTAAAATTGGATGTGCTGGAATGGGGCAGGAAAAAATGAAACCCAATTAGCCCAAGCTAACATAAATGCTTTCAGTAAAACTAATTAGGGAATTTCTTAGTAAATCTTTATATGGGTGAAAAAAACTCTGAAAATCCTACAATACCCTTTAGATATGCATATCTGAACGAATTTCTAAATTAATTTTTAAGATGTTTCGGATATGTATATTCAAAAATCTCTTGTTTACACGTTATAATTATTTAAACATTGGATTTAAACATTGAGTGATATTTTAGGATATGCATATCCGAATATACCTTTGTTATATAAGTTTGCTTCATGATCACCACTACGACTATTTCATTCCATTCATTTTTTCCACCAAAACATACCACAAAATCTCAATCGTTTTCACTTCGGATATGCATATCTAAAATTCACCTAATATATTTCGGATGTGCATATTCGAAAATATGTCTGTTATGAAAATAGAATTTTGCCTTGAATATATTTTATGTTTTTGCCCGTTTTAGATATGGTGCACATCGATAAGTTCCCCTAAGTTTTTGTAAATGACTCAAACAAGGTGAATAAGGATGCTAAGTTGGAAGAGTTGAAGGACAATGTTAAAACGACTATTGTCGCCAGAGATGTTCGACAAGAATTTATAAATGATCAAATTTCCAGTGTTTGTCAACATATGTTCGAATGAGTCCAAGTTAAAGCTAACAAACTCGGATTTAGCGTTGTGATTGGAAGGTTCGACAATAGCACTAGTAGAAGACAATTATTTGTAACGATGACATGCGAGAGAAGTGAAAAATATGTTCTAAAAATTCGAAATTTAAAACATGAAGACACCCGATCGAGAAAATGTGAGTGTCCGTTTAAATTGCGCGGATATTGTAAGGTGGATGATTTGTGGTAGTTTAATTTCATATGTGGTTTATATAATCATGCGTTAGACACGAAGCTACAGGGTCATCCAATTGTATGTCGGCTTAAGCCAGAAGAGAAGGAAATTATTTTTGAAATGTCGATAATCAAAGTTGTGTCGAGAAACATACTTGCCGATTTGAAACAGAAAAGACCACCAAGTGTTTCAAATATCAGATAGATATACAATGAACGTTATCAACAGAACACGGTGAATAGATATTCGAGATCCGAAATGTAACAACTTTTGAAACTTTTGGACGATAACCACTATGTTTCAAGGTACAAAGTTTGTGAGGATAAAACCAGTGTTCATGACATATGTTGAACTCATCCAGAAAGTATCAAGTTGTTCAACACATTTTCAACCGTCCTTATAATTGATTCTATGTACAAAACCAACAAATATAGGCTTCCGCTTCTAGAAATTATTGGTGTCACTTCTATGGAGAAGACATTTTCGATTGGATTTGCATTTATGGAATCTGAGAAAGAAGACAATGTAACATTGAGCGTTGAATATATGCAAGTCTTTATTGAAGGATCCACAAAATATGCATAGTGTTATTGTAACCGACCAAAATAACACCCTTATGAATGTGGTTGGCAGTGTGTTTCCTACTTCATATGCATTACTTTGTCGATATCATATAACAAAAAAATGAGAAAGTCAAGTTAAAACCTACGGTTGGCAACAAAGAAATTAAGGATGAAGACGAAAACATTGTCAAATCTAGTGATGTAGTGGAGAAGATAATAAATGCATGGATGAATATATATATTAAATTCCTCTACAGAAGAGTTGTATGCTGAGAATGTGGTGCATTTCAGAAGTTTGTGTGTCAAATATCTATTTTTGTTGAAATACGTTGAATCTACTATTCTTGATCAGGTGAAAGAGAAAGTTGTGTGTGCTTGGATGTACCAGGTTAGATATTTAGGAAACACAATAACTAATAGAGCCGAATATACACATTCGACACTGAAGAAACGATTGGGCGATAGCAAAGGAGATATTTGTACAGAATGGACACGGTGAACCAAATGCTCAAAAACTAACATAAGGAAATTCAATCAATTTTTGGTCGGAGCATAATCGTGGTAGAACACCAATTCAAAGACAACATCCTCTATTCGCAGTTGGTTCTCAACATATTCCGACGAGATTGAATTTCATTTTTCATGAAGCGAAGCGAGTAGAGATGAAAGGGGCGGATAGTTAGAAGTGTAGATGTAAAATTAGGGAAACTTACAGGCTTCCATGTGCTTGCCTCATTTCTAAAAAGATGAAGCTAAATTTCCCCATACATATGGACGAGGTCTACGGTCATTGGAAAAGACTCCAGTTTGATGACTACGGTGCGACGAAGGAAGGTACATCGAGTATAACCATCACAACCGAGTTGAAAGTGATCATGGATAGATTTTCTAAAGCGAACGATACTATGAAATTGCACATAAAAGAATAGCTGAGGAAAATCGCCTATTCAGAAACCACTGATTTGGAACTTCCTTCGAAAACGATAAAAATCAAAGGTGCCCCAAAAAAGGTGAAATTACACAAGATGATTGTTCAACAAAGTGGACTCCTTCGTACTATGAAGTTCTTGATTCAATATTACCGGATTCTCCAAAATCACAAACAAGTGTTTTCAAGGGGAGCTCGCATTTCCAAATAGGCATGACAACGGGGTGGGCCGATGACAGTTTTCACCTCCCCCAAACCTGGATCTCCAATAAATTTCCGTTCCCCGCCCCAAACCCAAACATGAACGGAGAATTAAAATCCAAACCCGTTTCAAACGGGTTCGGATATCCCCGCTTCGCCACCACCCATTTATTAAAATCAATATTTTTAATAAAAATATTTATTTTTTTCCAAAATTAAATTACATTATAAATATTAAAATAAAATAATCTAATTTTTTTTCATATATACATTTAAAATATTTTAAATAATAAATACAAATCAAATTATCAAAATATTTGTCACATATTTAATATTATCAAAAATAAATAATAATGTAAATAATAAATTAAACGGGACGGGTTCAGGGTGAGTACTAGTGTCCATATTACATAACTCGTCCCTATATTTTTTAATCGGGGAAAACCCAAATTCAAACTCAAACCCAAACCCAATCAAAACGGGTTTCCCCCGTCAACTTCGGGGCGGATACCCACAAATATGAGTTTTGTTGTCATGTCTATTTCTAAATCACCTCACACACCCCTATTAAAAAACAACCACATACACCTCTGATTAAAAAACTACCACTTCCACATCTGATTATCTACATTGATGAGATGTCACTTTTTATGCACACACATTGAAAGAATCGTATATATGGGCAGTGATAGTAATTGCGGGTTTTAGGCCGTCTCCACTTTACTTGGTAAAGGAGAGGAGAATCATACTTTTATGCACAAAACAATTATTTCGGAGTTGATGATACATAGAAAACTTTACACACGACTATATGTGAACAAGGAAGCATTCGATAAAGTTCACAATGCTCCTGTTCCAAGTGTTAGCGTTTGCACACCAGTTGAAAAGTGGACGAGCTTTCATGAAATGAGTCATCTTATAGCAAGTGCATATGAGAGGATGTGTATCGATCTAACGAGATATTGTTTTTTGGAAACATTTTTCCCACTTCGAAGTCCCCCACCTCAAGACCCATTCGGCCGCATCATTTGTATTGGGTATCTTAGATCGCACCATTTTGTTCAGGTTTATTTAAAATCAGGGTGTTCTATTCCGACAACATCAGTGGAGTGGACGACACATTTCGCAAAAGAGGTGAGAATTTGGCCGAACCACTTTTTAAAAAGGATGGCTGAGTTCACCAAATTAATGGAGCTTGAGAGAGAACCAAATAGGGAGAAGTCGAAGAAAGAACCAATTTTAAATTTAAGTGGTGACAATTTATTTGGTGCATTTTAGAATGTAATCGAACCATTTTTTTGAATGTATTGACATGCACAATGTAAATTATATATGATTCAATACATATATAATATGTCTATTCAACATTTTACCATTGTTTACATTTACCGATTAAATTTTTTTGACGTCTCGATGATACTGATTCAGATAAAACTGAATTTGTCACTAGTTCTGCATATTTTAGATATGCATATCTGAAATAACCTATATATTTTTTTTAAAAATAGAACAGGGGTTATTTCGGATATTGATATCTGATCAAACCTTCATTTAAAAAAAACAGGGTTATTTCAGATAGGCCTATCCGAAACCCCCTAATTTCATAAAAAGAAAAGTTATTTCAGATTTGCATATCTGAATCATGCAGATTGAATAAGATTTCTTGGGTCCAAAATGCTTCATCTCTTCTATAAATAGGGTCTCCAAATCATTTCTTCAACATGACAAACCACAAACAGAGATGAGTCAAACATATCCTCACCTTGCTTTTGTCTACTTCAATGTTAACATGCCGCCACTTTAATTTTGGGTCTCCGAGGACACATGTAACACCCCAATTCTACCCGACAATTAAATAAGACTAGAGTTACAAAATTCCGGCAACCAAATCAGGAAGCTAAAATTTCAACTTAAAACAACGACATTTATTACAGATACATAACACATTAAACTTGGATGAACCAACAATAATATAAATTAATCTTTTAAAACCAAAAACTTTCATAACAACGCAGTGGAATCATAATATTCAACTAAAAAGGGCATAACATCTTTATCCAACTGAAACATCTCCAAATAACAAGTACTTAACGAAAATCAACTAAAAATTCAACAGTTGAAGTAATAACAACAATAAAGCAACAAGCGTTCATCCCCCTGAGTGTTACGTATCAGAGCAATGACACCGACTCGAACTACTGAAGGTAAACTACCTTCACTCTGGATCACCTGCACGTTACCAACATATGGGTAACATTCAAACAAAAGAGGTGAGATATCAGACAATATAATAGAACATGTGATAATTAATATATTAGAAATAATTCATACAGATCACCACTTCACAACTTTTTAACAATATTTAACATAATAAATTCAACCACACAATGACTCAGAATACAACACATAATGCAACTTGTCTTTATGCAAATGCATGTGGTACCAATAGAGCAGAACTCCCAACTTAAAAATCTGCCAATAAATAGAGGCATCAATAAGGCATAAGCCTTCAACTTTATATTGGCCAATCCAGGCTAACTTAACGAACATCAGCTCCAACATGATATGTTATGTATGCATTAACAACATGAACGTAATAACAACAATAATAATTTTTCAACTTAATTCAATATTGGCCATAAGCCTACAACTTAATATCTGCCCATAATTAGAGGCATCTTAACATAAATCATTAATCTGCAATTTCTCAACTCAAAACAACTTACAAACACTGGTATCAACCACAACAACATGCGCGAGCAATAGGGATATGGAGACTACGTGCCCCTTGACATGCACAACAACCAAGACAGAATAACAACTAATTTGCACTCCTCGACACAACCTGCAACTTCGTATAGCTCGACAACAATATTGTGCTCCTCAACACGCCTTACAGCCTAATACCGCTCGACATCCAACACATATACTCTCTGACACACCTCGCAACCTAAATTCCGCTCGGCACCTAGTACCATCATCATCATCCTCAACCACTAATTCTGGCCAACAACATGGAACAACACAACGTCATAATGACCACATCAATACAACCTATAATTTCTGGCCAACCGCTCGGAATACCACAACAACAGGCAACTATATTTCCTATCAACAGATTCATTAGTTGTGCAACACAGTCACACATAAACCTTCCTAAAACGACCACAACAACAATTTACTAATTTCCTGCAAAAATCGCTCGAAAGATACAACAACCTAATAACCCCATCAACAGGAAATAATCTACACTAACCTATTCATCAATTATATTGGGCAATTATACAGACAACTCAAAACTCCCACAACACGACTAACATGCAACTTCAATAACAAGTTCATTAATCATACGAGACAGTCACACGGTAACTCCTTAAACGTCCACAATATAGAAAACGAGCAACTTCAATAACGGATCAAGAAACATCAACACACAACAGTCACCAATACGACCAATTCCCACATAACGATCATCATCAATCCCATTATAAGGTCAGAACCCCGCCCTTACCTGGATTAAAGGTTGCTCTACTAAATTTCCAACCGACAGCCTTGCCTTGCTCTGTCAACAACCGTGCAACTTCACTCGAAAACTGTGCAACCTTGCTCCTCCTCTGCACAACTTCACACGATCATACACAAGACTTCTTATTCTACCAAATAACCAAATCCTTGTGTCAGCTTAACCTTATATCAATAATTCTATTTGGATTAACCTACACACCTCTACTTTACTACTCCTAAACAATAACACAAGTCCAACACAATTATTCCGTTAATTCCAACATTATTATTATTAACCAACTTATTAATTAATTAATAATAATCTAACAATTTATACCAACAATTCCCAACATCTCACAACTTTAAAAAATAATTCAAAAATAATTTAATTAAATGATTAATTAAATTAACGGGCGTTACAACTCTCCCCCACTTAGAATATTTTCGTCCTCGAAAATTTACCATATTCAAACAACTCAGGATAGGAGTTCTGCATCTTACTTTCCAACTCCCACGTCATGCTTTCTCTGGTAGCTCCTAACCAGACTACTTTCACCAAAGCAATCTCTTTGCCTCTAAGAGCGTTTGTTTCACGATCCGCAATTTGTAAAGGCATCGTCTCCACAGTAAGATTATCCCGTACTTGCACATCATCCATATGAATCACATGAGACGGATCTGAAATATACTTCTGAAGTTGTGACACATGGAACACAACGTGCAAATTCGAAAGATTAGGCGGTAAAGCCTCTTTATAAGCAATATTTCCAACTCTGTCCGAAATATGATACCGACCAATAGAACGAGGAGTGAGCTTTTTAGACTTCAATTCTCGCCCAACACCAATCACAGGTGTAACTCTCAGAAACACATGGTCACCTGCTTCAAATTCTAAATCTTTTCTTTGCTTGTAATGATAACTCTTTTGTCTACTTTGGGAAGCTTTCATCATTTCTCGAATTAACTTCATCTTTTCAATAGTCTCTCGAACAATTTCAGGTCCAAACACTACACTTTCTCCAGACTCATGCCAACATAAAGGAGTTCTACATCTCCGACCATACAATGCTTCAAAAGGTGCCATTCCAATACTAGAATGGTAATTATTATTATAAGTGAACTCTATTAACGGGAGATAAGTATCCCACAAACCTCCTTGCTTAAGAACACATGCTCTCAACAAATCCTCCAACAAATGAATAGTCCTTTCAGTTTAACCATCCGTCTGAGGATGATACGCCGAACTCAACCTTAACTTAGAGCTCAACGCTTCTTGCAGACTCTTCCAAAAATATGAAGTAAACTTCAGATCTCTATCCGAAATAATACACAAAGGAACACCATGCAGCTTTAGAATTACACTAGTATAAATCTCCGCCAACTTCGACACTGGAAAACTGATGTTAATAGGAATAAAATGAGCGGACTTTGTAAGCCTATCAACAATCACCCAAATCTAATCATGTCCTCTTGGAGTATTAGGTAACCCTGTCACAAAGTCCATTGAAATTCTATCTCATTTCTATTATGGAACTTCTAACGGTTGTATCAACCCTACAGGCTTCTGATGTTCCACTTTCGACTTCTGACAAGTTAAACATGCATACACAAACCGAGCCACAGCAATCTTCATTCCAGGCCACCGAAACAAATTCTTCAAATCTTGATACATTTTTGTAGCTCCCGGATGAATGCTTAACTTGCTTCTATGACTTTCCTCAAGAATCACTATCTTCATCTCTACATCATCAAGAATACAAATTTGATTACGAAATCTCAACACTCCTTGTGCATCTAACTTAAAATCACTATTCTCAGATTGATCGATCCCAACCATCGAATCTACCAATTTTACATCCAACTTCTGAGCTTCTTTGATACTGTCTAGAAAATCATTATTAATTTTCGACATCCCCAACATAATACTTTGCGGTGTCACCTCGCAAACTAAGCTCATATCTCTGAACTTCTCAATTAATTCCAACTCTTTAACCATCATTGCTGACATATGTAAAGTCTTTCAACTTAACGCATTAGCTACCACATTCGTCTTTCCTGGATGATAATTCAAATCGAAATCGTAATCCTTTATCAACTCTAACCATCTTTGTTGTCTCATATTCAGTTCTTTCTGATCAAATAAATACTTTTACTCTTATGGTCGCTAAATACTTCAAATCTAGAACCATAAAGATAATGCCTCCAAATCTTCAATACAAAAACAACTGCAGCAAGCTCTGAATCATGCGTAGGATAGTTCTTCTCATGAGTCATCAACTGCCTTGACGCATAAGCAACTACCTTTTCATTCTTCATAAGCACACCTCCCAAACCCATCTTAGAAGCATCACAATATACCACAAAAGGTTCTCCTGGATTAGGTAATGTCAAAATTGGAGCCGACGTCAATCTCTTCTTCAATTTTGTAAAACTTTCTTCACACTGAATGTCCCATACAAAAGACCTACCTTTACAAGTCAACTTAGTCAACGGGAGTTCCAACTTAGAAAAACCTTCGATAAACCTCATATAATAACCAGCTAATCCCAAAAAGCTTCTAATCTCGATAGCCGACTTTGGAGTTTTCCATTGTAACACAACATCTACTTTATATGGATCTACAATAATGCCACTACCTGAGATAAGATAACCAAGAAAACTAATCCCCTTTAACCAAAATTCACACTTAGACAGCTTTGCATACAACTTATTCTATTTCAAAACTTGCAATACTATTCTTAAGTGTTCTGCATGCTCTCCTTTCGATTTAGAGTAAATCAAAATGTCATCAATGAACACCACTATAAAACGATCCAAATAAGTATGAAAGATACGATTCATATACTCCATGAATACTCCCGACGCACTAGTAACACTGAAAGGCATCACCGAATACTCATAGTGTCCATAACACATTCTGAAAGCTATCTTCTGGATATATTCATTCTTCACCTTAATCTGATGATAACCCAACCTCAAAGCAATCTTACTAAACACACGAGCACCCACCAATTGATCCATCAAGTCGTCTATTCTCAGAAGCGGATACTTGTTCTTAATCGTCACTTTATTCAATTGTCTATAATCAACACAAAGTCTCATACTTCCATCTTTCTTCTTTACTAGTAACACTGGAGCTCCCCACGATGATACACTTGGTCTTAAAAATTTATTTTCAAGTAAATCTTCCAATTGCTTCTTTAATTCTGACAACTCAGATGCAGACATCTTGTATGTACCATAGAAACAGTTCTGGTACCAGGTACAAGATCAATAGCAAATTCGAATTCTCTGTCTGGCGGTACATTAGGAATTTTATCAGGGAAAACTTCAGGAAATTCACGCACCACTTGCAATTCCTCAATTTTGGCTTGATTCTCGACAAATAGCAACGCCATCAACGAGAACATTTGAGCCTCTCATTGCACCAACTGCTTCAACTGTCTAGCAGACAATAGACTAGCTCCCTCCTCTTCAGGAGTAGAAAACCTCACAGACTTGTTATAACAATTAATATGAACATAGTTATGCTCTAACCAGTTCATACCTAAGATCACATCCAACCCACTTAAAGGAAAACAAACTAAATCAATGGCAAAGTCTCTGTCGAAGATCGACAAAGGGAACTTTAAACACACAAAAGAAGTTACCGACTCCTTGGCTGGAGTGTCGACGACCATCTCTCCATTCATAGAAGACAACATAAGACCAAATCTCTCAACATAATCAACAACAATAAAGTAATGAGTAGCACTGGCATCAATAATAGTAATTAAAGGAGTACTATTAATGAAACATGTACCTCTGATGAGTCTGTCCTCATTAGCCTTCTGACTCTCAGCCAAAGCGAAAACCTTTCCACCGGTTTGTGCCTTATTTGGTTTCTGACACTGACTATCAATGTGTCCTTCTTCACCATAATTGAAGTAAATCATCTCTTTATGCTTGCACTCAGATATAGCATGTCCAGTCTTACCACAACGGAAACACCTCTTCACCTCAGCAGTACACACATTGCTCTTATGACCAGGTTTTCCATATTTGAAATAAACCACACCAGCAGGAGCATCTCCCTACTAGTGCTCTGACCCTGAGCAACTTTTTGTTTACCTTTACCAGCTGGGCCATCATAAGGCTTACCACGGTATATTGGTGCTTACCCCTCTTCTCATTGATAATCTTATAGTGAGCATTATTATCCTCTTCATAAATCCTGCAACTATCAATCAAATCAGTAAAACGTGAATCTTCTGGTATCCAACTGCCTTCTTGATCTATGGGTGCAACCCATTCTCAAACTTAATGCACTTTGAAAACTCAGCATTTGCCTCACTATAGTGTAGATAAAACTTAGCCAACTCAGTAAACTTTACAGCATACTCAACAACCGACATACTCCCTTGCTTCAGCTCAAGAAAATCAATTTCCTTCTTACCACGAACGTCTTCAGGGAAATACTTCCTCAGAAATTCCCTATGAAACACAGACCAAGTGACATTTTCACCTGCAGCTTCCAACTTCTGACAAGTCTCTAGCCACCAGTCATCAGCCTCGACTGCTAGCATATGAGTTCCATATCGAAGCTTCTGTGCTAGAGTGCAGTCCCTCACACGGAAGATTCTCTCAATCTCTATCAACCAATCCAACGCTTCGTCAGGATCATACTTACCCTTGAAGGCAGGCGGATTCTCCCTCTAGAAGGTCACCAAACTACGAGATCCAGCATTCCCATCAGTGTTCGGCTAATTCTCCATAGCATACGCCATTTCTTCTAAAGCAGTAGCAAGTGCAACATCATTCCTTCCATCCATCTCAACTTATCACTATACATAAACAATAGTTAGAACTCAAGTTAACAATACTCGATTGTTTGACAAAACTACGACTCAACAACTTGGTTGGACGGACCGACTTGCTCTGATACCAACTTGTAACACCCCAATTCTACCCGACAATTAAATAAGATCAGAGTTACAAAATTTCGACAACCAAATCAGGATGCTACAATTTCAACTTAAAACAACGACATTCATTACAGATACATAACACATTAAACTTGGATGAACCAACAACAATATAAATTAATCTTTTAAAATCAACAACTTTCATAACTACGCAGCGGAATTATAATATTCAACTAAAAAGGCATAACCTGATTTATAGAATTGCCACATTGTTAATGTTTTTATTTCTTGGTTAGGTTTATAATTCTGGGCCTTGGAGATGCCGACGATCGCAGCTATGGTACATGATATACATGAATGCTAGTTATTGATTGGATCAAATTTTGAATAAAGTTATTACTACCCGGATTGATTCTGAATTTATAATGTAGTTGCCCACATAGTGTTTTCACTATGTATTTCAAGTTTTTGTTTCTTTTTGTTTTCATATTCCGGACAATATGATTTGGTGGCTGCCGATTTAGGTAAACTCGATAATCCGACCAACCATACCGTAACTTATTTAGTGCAAGAAAATGACATGGTATTGATATTGATATTGATTTGATTTGGTTTGGTTTGGTTTGCATTTTTATAAAATTGGATGTGCTGGAATGGAGCAGGAAAAATGAAACCCAATTAGCCCAAACTAACATAAATGCTTTGAGTAAAACTAATTAGGGAAATTCTTAGTAAATTCTTATATGGGTGGAAAAAAACCTTGAAAACCCTAAAATATCTTTTGGATATGCATATCCGAACGAATCTCTAAATGAATTTTCAAGATGTTTCATATATGCATATCTGAAAACCCCTTGTTTACATGTTATAATTATTTAAATGTTGTATTTAAATATTCAATGGTATTTTATGATATGCATATTCAAAAATATCTTTGTTATATAATTGCTTCATGATCACTACTACCACTATTTCATTCCTTTTATTTCCCCCATAATCAAAACATACCACAAAATATCAACCATTCTCACTTTAGATATGCATATCCGAAATCTACCTAATATATTTCGGATGTGCATATTTGAAAATATGTCTGTTACAAAAACAAAATTTTTCCTTGAACATGTTTTATGTTTTTGTCAGTTTTAGATATGGTGCACACCGACAAGTTTCCCAAAGTTTTTGTAAAGGACTCGGACAAGGTAAATGAGGATGCTAAGCTGGAAGAGTTGAAGGACGACGTTAAAGCGACTATTGTCGCGATAGATGTTTGACAATAATTTATAAACGATCAAATTTCCAGTGCTTGTCAACATATGCTCGAATGAGTCCAAGTTAAAGCTAACAAACACGGGTTTAGAGTTGTGATTGGAAGGTCCGACAATGGCACTAGTAGAAGGCAAGCATTTGTAACGATGGCATGCGAAAGTGAAAAATATGTTCCAAAAATTCGAAATTTAAAACATGAAGACACCAGATCGAGAAAATGTGAGTCTCTGTTTAAATTTGCGGATACTACAGGATGGATGATTTATGGCGGATTAATTTCATATGTGGTTTATATAATCATGGGTTGGATACGAAGCTACAAGGTCATCCAATTTTATGTGAGCTTAAGCCAAAGGAGAAAGAAATCATTTCCAAAAGGTCGATAATTAAAGTTGTACCAAGAAACATACTTGCCGATTTGAAACAGAAAAGACCACCAAGTGTTTCAAATATCAGGAAAATATACAATGAACGTTATCAACAGAACATGGTGAATAGAGGTTCGATGTCCGAAATGCAATAACTTTTAAAACTTTTGGACGATAACGACTATGTTTCAAGGTACAGGGCATGTGAGGATAAAATCAGTGTTTGTGACATATTTTGGACTCATCCAGAAAGTATCAAGTTGTTCAACACATTTTTAACCGTTCTTATAATTGATTCAATATACAAGACTAACAAATATAGGCCTCCGCTTCTAAAAATGGTTGGTGTCACTTCTACGGAGAAGACATTTTCAATTGGATTTGTATTTTTGGAATCTGAGAAAGAAGAGAACGTAATATTGAGTGTTAGATATATGCAAGTCTTTATTGAAGGATCCACAAAATATGTCCAGTGTCATTGTAATCGACCTAGATAACGCCCTTATGAATGCGGTTAGAAGTGTGTTTCCTACTTCATATATATTACTTTATCGGTATCATATAACAAAAAATGAGAGAGCTAAGTTAAAACCTACGATTGGCAACAAAGAAATTAAGGATGAAGACGAAAACATTATCAAATCTAGTGATGCAGTGGAGAAGATAATGAATGCATGAATGAATATATATTAAATTCCTCTAAAGAAGATTTATATGCTGAGAATGTGGTATATTTCAGAAGCTTGTGTGTCAAATATCTATTTTTGTTGAAATACGTTAAATTTATTATTCTTGATCAGGTGAAAGAGAAAGTCGTGTGTGCTTGGACGTACCAGGTTAGACATTTAGGAAATACAACAATTAATAGAGTCGAATCTGCACATTCGACATTGACGAAATGGTTGGGTGATAGCAAGAAAGATCTTTGTACAAAATGAGACACGGTGAACCAAATGCTCAAAAACTAACATAATGAAATTCAATCAACTTTTGGTCGGAGCATAATCGTGGTAGAACACCGATTCAAAGACAACACCCTCTACTCGCAATTGGTTCTCAATATATCTCAGCAGGATTGAATTTCATTTTTTATGAAGCGAAACGAGCAGAGACGATGGGGCCGGATAATTCGAAGTGTGGATTTACAATTAGGGAAACTTACGGGCTTTCATGTGCTTGTCTCATTTCTAAAAAGATGAAGTTAAATTCCCCCATACGTATGGACGATGTCTACGATCATTGGAAAAGACTCCAGTTTGATGACTACTGTGCGACGAAGGACGGTACGTCGAGTATAACCATCACAACCGAGTTGAAAGTGATCATGGATAGATTTTCTAAAGCAAATGATACTATGAGATTGCACATAAAAGAATAGTTGAGGAAAATCGCCTATCCAGAAACAACTGATTTGAAACCTCCTTTGGAACCGGTAAAAACCAAAGGTGCCTCAAAAAAGGTGGAAATTACACAATATGACAGTTCAACAAAGCGGACTCTGTCGTACCATGAAGTTGTTGATTCAATATTTCCGGACTCTCCAAAATTACAAACAAGTGTTTTCAAGGGAGCTTGCATTTAAAAACCATCCCGAACACTCCTTATTAAAAAACAACCACATACACCTCCGATTAAAAAACCACCACTTCCATCTTCGATTATCTACATTGATGAGATGCCACTTTTTATGCACACACATTGAAAGAATTATATATGTGGGGAGTGATGGTAATTGCGGGTTTCGGGCCGTGTCCAGTTTACTTGGTAAAGGAGAGGAGAATCACATTTTTGTGCGCCAAACAGTTATTTCGGAGTTGACGATGCATATGGAGCTTTACACACGACTATATGTGAACAAGGAAACATTTGATAAAGTTCACAATACTCCTATTCCAAGTGTTAGCGTTCGCGCACCAGTTGAAAAATGGATGAGCTTCTCTGAAATGGGTCATCTTATAGCAAGTGAATATGAGAGGGTGTGTATCGATCTTACAAGATATGGTTTTTCGGAAACATTTTCCCACTTCGGAGTCCCCACATCAAGACCCATTCGTCTGTATCATTTGATTAGGTATCTTAGATTGCACCATTTTGTTCAGGTTTATTTGAAATTGGGGTGTCCTATTCCGGCTACATCAGTGGAGTGGACGACACATTCCGCAAAAGAGGTGAAAATTTGGCCGAATCACTTTTTAGAAAGGATGGCCGAGTTCACCAAATTGACAGAGCTTGAGAGAGAATCAAATAGGGAGAAGTCGAAGAAAGAACCAATTTTAGATTTAAGCGGTGACAATTCATTCGGTGCATTTTAGAATATAATCTAACTATTTTTTTAATGTATTGACATGCACAATATAAATTCTATACGGTTCAATACATATATAACATGTCTATTCAACATTTTACCATTGTTTATGTTTACCGATTAAATTTTTTCGACATTTTGATGGTACTGATTCAGATAAAATTGAATTTGTCGCTGGATCTGCATATTTTGGATATGCATATCCAAAATAACCTATATATATTTTTTAAAATAGAACAAGAGTTATTTCAGATATTCATATCCGAACAAACCTTCATTAAAAAAAACAAAATAAGGATTATTTCGGATATGCCTATCCGAAATCCCTAATTTCGTTTAAAAAAAGGTTAATTTAGATATGCATATCTGAAACAAGCACTAGTGGTAGGATATGATTTCTTGGGTCCAAAATGCTCCATCTCTTATATAAATAGGGTCTCCAAACCATTTCTTCAACATCACAAACTACAAACAGAGATGAGTCAAACATATATTCACCTTGCTTTTGTCTACTTCAACGGTAATATGCCGCCACTTCAGTTTCGAGTCTCCGAGGATACACCTCTCGTCGGCCTAATTATCACACTAAATTCTTTCTTACAATATCCAGAAAATCGAAAGGTGGTCAAGATCGAGTATCGTTCACCCTCACTCGACACTAAAGGTAAGATAAAGTTCACCAAGTTTGAGCTGAAGACAGATGACGATTTAAAGGTTATGTGGCGTACTTTTCAGCGATACATATCTAATTAAAATGGATGCGAAGCTTCAACGATCGACAGAAGATGTTATTAAAATGTTGCAACATCCTCAACTACCTGTTTATAATAATATTTAATGTTAAATTTATGTTCAACTATCTATGTAATTCCGACTATTTATGTTAAATCTATGTTAAGTTTGTTTGATTTCAAAGATTTTGATTCATTCATTGGTTTTACAGTCTAGAGAGAAGGGAGACCTTCTCTCTCTACGGGAGGTACTTATGGCAATTTTTACTTCTTATCTATATAATTAAAGTATCCAAGCCACAAAGAGAAACAATCATTTATTGTGTTTTTTTGCTTACTTTCATATTTCAAAGCAATTTCGTATTATTTCAATCAGAGTTTATGTATAGTTTTTTGACATTCAAACATCAAAGTTCCAAGCATAAGTATTTTTCATAGTAGTTTTCTGCACAAATTGTTCTTAGGATTTTTTCAATTTTAATCCATTAAGTAAACTAAAATATTTGATTTACTGAAAGTACCATTAAACAGACGCGTGACTTCAATTTTGAAAAACAATAAAATAGTAGAAAATATCCAGATATTTTCATGACCTGCACCTCTAGCTCGCTTAATCTCTTTGTTCGCTCTCAGACGAGTTGTATTTCGCTCACAGACAACTTTTACAGAAATAGAAAAATTCTACGTAACCTTTTTAATTATAACAAAACATAAAATTCCGAATGAATTTTTATTCTGAATAAATGTTTGCTTCTTAGTTTAGAAAAATATATCGAAACCAAATTCTCAATTCAAACAATATAGTATAAAACTTCTATGGTAATCATAATCTATTAAAATCCAAACAGCAGATATATCTTGCTCGTTTTCTCAAAAAATCAAAAGAAATTTATTTTTAAAATTTTGAGTGATCATATTTCTTTTTATCGGAAAACCAAAGAAAAAGAAGTTTTCGAAGGAGCATAGCATTGAATATTGATGAATAAGTCATAGCAAAAATATTAAAATAAAACAGAAGAAAATCGAACTATAATTCAACTATAAACATATTATCTATTCAAGAAAAACAGCCTGATCAAAAAAATCAATCTTGGAGAATTCCTCAATGGGATAATCATTGGAATAAGTGAGAATGAGTTTTTCGAGTAAAGGGAAACAATCAACTATGAATAAAAGGTCATTCTTCTTGATAATACTCATTCTTCGAGTAAAGGGAGTGAGAGGGGTAAATGAGAAAGATGTCAAATTTTTCATGGTTTTGGACAAAGCTAGTAATCCATTTGCAGCGAAGCTGTTGCATGACAATGCACGCAGATCAAAGGAGAAGGTGGAGATTTGTGTAAGAATGGCGCCGAGATCACGTGCTTGGGATAAGCGAGTGAGGTCGACGGATGTGAGGTTAGGGAAGCGGTGGAGGAGTCGAGGAAGATAAGGTATGGTTTCATCGGTGACTGTGAGGGAGATTCGCATACGGTTGGTGATAGAGAGAAACTGTTTCGAGACAGCCGAGAGAGACTTGAAATTGAGGTTGTCGCTGTTGAGAGATTTGAAGATCAACTCCCATAAATCATCCGGTAAACATGAACATGTTGCCGTACTTTTTGTTATTCTTCTTTTCTCAAGGTTTTTTGCTGTTGCTGTTGCCGGTGCCGCCGTCTTTCTTCTTTTTCGTGGATTCGATTTGGTTGCAGCCGCCACTTTTCTTCTTCTTCTTTCTATAACATTGGATTTCAATGATGCCGCCATGCTGCGAAGTGAAGATTTCTGTGTGGACGAGACGATGATGGAATAGAGAATTAGGGTTACTACTATTTTAAATCTTATTTTGGGTGGTAGTTACATATAAATACTAAAATATATTTATTGTAATTATACTTACTATATATTTTTTCATATAAAAGTAATATTTGAGATAAAAAAATCAAATAAAATACTATCAGTCAAAGTTATATAACTACCATGATAGGAAAATATCAAATTTTATATTTTAAAATTAAATTTAAGATATGAAATCATTAATCTCCCTTTTAAAAAAAAAAAGGGCAAAATAAATAGCAATTGGCCCAAAATAAGATTTAAAATATATTTTAGTATAATTATATCTAATTATACTTACTAAAATATATTTTTTCATATAAAAGTAATATTTGAGATAAAAAAATCAAATAAAATATTATTAGTCAAAGTTAAATAACTACCATGATAGGAAAATACCAAATTTTATATTTTAAAATTAAATTTAAGATATGAAATCATTAATCTTCCTTTTAAAAAAAAAGAAGGCAAAATAAATAGCAATCGGTCCAAAATAAGATTTAAAATAGTGGTAACCCTAATTCTCTATTCCGTCATCGTCCACACATAAATCTTCACTTCGCACCATGGCGGCATCATTGAAATCCAATGTTATAGAAAGAAGAAGAAAAGTGGCGGCTGCAACCAAATCGAATCCACCAAAAAGAAGAAAGACGGCGGCACCGACAACGGCAAAAAACCCTGAGAAAAGAAGAATAACAAAAACCACGACAACATGTTCATGTTTACCGGATGATTTATGGGAGTTGATTTTCAAATCTCTCAACAGCGACAACCTCAATTTCAAGTCTCCCTCACGTGGAATTGGGCCAAGGGCAGGCACAATCTTGAACAAGAGCCCCCCAAGTCGTTGCTTCTGATGAAGGAACTATGACTTAAATCTAGCCTCTTCTTTTTATGAACTGTGTTATTCGACGAGAAACTTTCAGTGCGTGGACGGAGAAAGTCGTCGGTATACGGGTTTACCCGAGCAGCGTTCGGAATGGACTCGAGATGGCGTCATCCTCGACACGGGGAGAAGAAAATCGGCGGGGTGTGGGCACGTGGCGTGACCTTTGGGGTTGTAATGATGGCCTAGGGAGTAGGGACCATCATTAGCTGAGTGCGTAGGTGTCGAGGAGAAATGCGGTTGTTAAGATGTCCGACGCGACGTTTCGCATTCCACGTCAGCTCTATAAATAGCGCCTCAAGGCCCATCACTCACATTTATATTTTCGCACTCTTCACTCTCATTACCGCCAACGCCGTGCCGTTCTCTGTAACCGCTGACGCCGTCGCACAATCCGCCGCGTGTTCCTTATCTACCACCGTCGTTCTTCATCTATTCTTTTCCAAGTAAGTATTTTTTTCGTGATATTCTTTGTTTAGATTGACTTTGATGCCGTTTTAGTAGTAGGGTTTAGCCACTGGGGGGTTTTGCCTGGGGGATTAATTGATTTAGGCGTATTATTCGTGACTGAGCCCGCGATATTTATCTTGTCACCGACACTTAGACGAATTTGCCCTGTAGTCTTCATATATTCCCGTGAAATTCATGATTTTTGCGCAAGAAATTTATGCGATCCCCGAAGGATTCATGAGTTTGGCCGGCAAATTCATATCTCACTCACTGCATTCATCATGTGCCAGGGGTATTCGTGAAAAAGTGTTCGCATGAAAAAGTATTCGTCGTTACGATCGTTGTGTGGTCTTATAAGACCGGCATGATTTTCATGGACTGGTCGAGAGCCGTGTATTTTCCCTCTCTGCGCAAATGACTGTCGACTTGGGTTGGGCATTACTTAGCCTTTTGATCCGCGTCGTGGAAGGGTGGATTTGGATTTTCTGTCGAATTCACCGGTTTCCTCTGCTTTGTAGGTAAATGGCTGACACTCCCGAATCGTTAGAGCATATGGACACCGAAGAGACCAGTGTAGCCGAGGATGGTGTCAATTTGGTCGACACAATCGACGATCCTGCTTTGGCTTGGGTCGGTGCAGAGCCTCGAGGAATAGCCTCGATATATAGTCACACTAGGAGGCAAGCTTATACTGTCGTCGAGTATGGAGGAGACCAGGAAGGTTTCCAAAGGAACTTCAAAATCCTGCCGCCGACGCCTACTGCTCGCATATGCTCGAAGTTCAACCACGACTCCTTCCCTATGTACGAGGTCGTATTCAAAGACTTGAGACTTCGGCTTCCCTTTGTTGTACCCCGATTTTTGCCCCTAAGATCCCTTCATCATATCATATCAATTCAATCACAACAAAGTCACACACTAGTGTTTGTTTCTTCTCCCTATCTTTAGTATTGCTCTATGGGGAATCACCAAGAACCTTGACTTATATTTTATGATCATTTATGTTTGATTACTCTTTAACTAACAAATATAATGTATGTGTATCCAAATTGTTGATGATGTGGGTGAAAGCACAATGCATTCCATTAAAGTTAGCTTTTGGATTCATGAGTTCCTTCTTTGTACCTTCCTCAACAAACTTCATTGAGATTCAAGCCTCTATGAAAGATATTTTGAAGTAACATCATGACAAAGTCTTTCATGATTCATTATGCCTCAAGTTGTCAAAATTAGCTCAGAAGCACAAGGGTTGACTAAAGAAGTTTGACTCAATTGGACAAGTCTTTGTCTCCATTGATCACAAGTGTATATCTCCTTCAATTCTCAAGATGTGGAAGTGATGTTGGTTTCTATGACTTCCCATTATCATCCTCAACAACCTTTATTTTCAAGATAAAATTATTGGTGCAATAAGGTTGATTAAAATTGCAAAGTTCTCCCCAAGGTATTTTCTTGCTCTAGGAGCTAGGGTTTTGAACTTCAAAGGGGTATATCTTGCTCATATTTTGGTATTTTTGAGTGATTCCAAAGGCATCCTTCTCTTCAAAGGTTATTAACAAATCACTTGAAAGGTCTTAAGGAAATTTTGTGTGTAAGAAACTTGATGAAGAAGAAAGATTACAAGTCCTCCAGATGAACCCTCAAATCCCTTCACGTGACTTCAAATGATCATAACATGATCAATTTTTATCACCTTGAACCCATTCTTTTCCATAATGATCTTGAATGTGTGAAGTTCAACCCATCTTCAAAGTGCAAAGTGCAAAAGTGGATGGAAGATTCCCTATGGATGCAAAAGATTATAGGTCATTTCATGAATTTTTGCCAACTTCAATAAGTCATAAATCTCTCAATTTTTGGAAATTTTGAATGGTTCAAGGCTCAAAATGTCATTCAAGAGATCTACTTCATGCCATATTTTTTTGGTCAAGAACAAATTCCAAGTGGAAGGGCATGTTTGGGTGCAAGACATTATAAGTCATTTTTGAAGAAAAACTTAGAAATTTTCTAAGTATGGAAAGTCAACTTCTTTTTCCCAACTTTGACTCATTGCAACTTTCAGCTCAAGCAACCATTTTATCCCATTCTTTTACCATTGCAAATCTTGAAACTTCCTCTTTCTAAAGCTTCAAGAATCATGCTCTAAGACCCCTTGAGTTGAAAATGCCATTGGTTCAAAAATGGTACCTTGGAACTGAAGTTTCTCAAACAGTCAGAATTTGATTTCCATAATACAACTTCTAATCACAAAAGTTCTACGCGTTTTACACTTAAACTTGATTAGCAAATGTGTTTGGACCATTTAGAGTGTCAAAACGCATCATTTGGATGTGTTTTGATGCACATGTGATCAAACTTTCTTCATCATCATCATAAGTGTGCACGAATTCCCTCCAAATTGCATCATCCACCCCCTCCTCTTGACCCCCATTCACTTCTCCTATAAATACAAGCTCTATTTCATTCATTTTTGTCAAGCTTGAACAACCAAAATCACTCTGTCAAACTCTCTCCATAGCTCATTTTTCTGCAACTTCGAAATCAGTATTCTAGCTTTCTTTAATCCATTTTCTTTATCAATTAACCTTCCCTGAACCTAACTGGAGCTAACAGAAGAAGAATCAAGTTCTAAAACTCCCTAAATCGTGCTAGCCAAGTCCAGTTTCAGAGCTCTGCAACTTAACTTCAATAGGTAGATTCCTCCATCAATTCTCATAAACTTTGATACTATTGTGAAGCTCTTGTCATCCTGGTTCTAGTTGCAACACTTTCTTTTAACTGGAAATACATTTTGACCATAAAATTTTAAATCCCTTTTCAAAACTTCTCTTCCAAATTGTTAGAAATACAATTTACATAATTTTTTCGCGAAGGTGTGGTTGTCTTCGTCTTGATGGGACGAAGCGAATGGTACCGGTCTCGTGCTCTAATTTTACATTTTGAGCGACCTGGTTTTGAAACTGACTGAAGGTTAAGGATGACCAACGTGTCATCCTTCAACCAATGAAACAACGCTATTTGGAATTTTTGAATTTCTGATTTTATATTGAATCCTATGCTTTATTCATTAATGATCATGATATGCACAGCGCACCAGATCCCTTGGATTTGATTACTAACACGTTTTGACTCTCATCCAATGGTCCACATATTTTTGACTTTATTTTTTATTTCTGATTTTTATATTTAATTGTTTTAAATTTCAAAAATTCATAGAAAATTCGTTTTAACTCCAAAAAATCTGAAAAAAATTACGGAAAATCCTTTTGATTTTATTCTTTCTGATTTTTATTTTTTTCAAAATTTTATTTTTTGTTTTGACATTTTTTATAAATTTTCACATTTTTTGATTTGTTTTAAATGTTTAAAAATACTTTTATTCATTTTTAAATTAAAAAAAAATAGGGAAGGATCCAGTGACATTTTGACAAATATTGGTGACCTCATTTATTTTGTATTTCTGACTTTGTTATTTTTTTATCATTTTTTATTTATTTGACCTATTTCTTTTAATTTTAAAAATAGTTTCTGACTTTAAAAAATCATCAAAAAATTAATAAAAATATTTGAGTTCATTTCTGATTTTTATATGGCCTTACTTAATTTTTCTTGATTAATTTGAATATAGTTGCTATTTTTCCTCTATTATTTCCACATTATAATCATTTTAAAATCCTTATTCTTTTATTTTTAATACAATTCTATTTTTGTATATTTTTTTGGCTGATCTTGGGTTGAAATTTTGATTATGAATTTTGTTAACATCATTGGATCCATGGTGTTGAGTCTAACTCCATAAAAATGGATGAATGATTTTAATAATAGTTTAATTAAAATTTTGGTTCAAATGTGGTTTATTCATTTTCCCCATACCTCTTCATCTTACCCCTTTCTTATTGTATTACATGTTATGGAATGATGATCTCTATATCATTTATCAAAACATGAAGTACATAGATTGCTATTGACCGACCTCAAAATAGGTGTGACTTCTATATAAGTCCACTTATGATTGCTTAACATAACGCTAAATTTTGTCCCGATTTGAGAAAATAATCATTCATGGCCCAAACCAATGTTTGCAAGCCCAAGTATATTAATTTGAATCCTTTTATCCAATAACTTTGAGATCCGTTGTTAGGAGGCTTTGGTTCTATCAATCCTCTAATGAAACTACATTAATTTTGTTAAAGTGGATCACTTAAACATCATTAATCATTAAGTGTTACTTTGAGATTCTTAAAATGGATGATATACGTGACAAAAATCAAATGCAACTTATTGTTGAGAGGTTTTGGTTCTACCAATCCTCTAATGAGTTCCAAATGCAAGTTTTAAGATGGTCATCTAACTAAACATTAACTTCTAACAATTGATTTTATTTTATGCTTTTACTTTATGTACCATTTACTTTAGCATTTACATTTCATGCAACTTCATCTTCGCTCACTTGAGCCTTTATATTCATGTCATTTTTAATTTGCTCACTTGATCTTTTCATTTCTTTTTGAAGATGTCTAATAATCAACTTAAACCCTAAAAAACTTTAATGTTACTTGGACTACTTGGTTATAATCCTTGGCATTATGGAGTGACGGACTTCTTGGACCTAGGAATAGAAACCCAGACCTATGTCGGAGACCTTATGACCTTAATTAACATTTTTTCTGGAGTTCTCGGGGTTTACCTCAAGACATTGGGTTGTTTATTTGTTTTGTGTACAGGTTATTGTGATTATATACTTTGTCTGTAATCTGGAATTCATCTGTATACAACTGTTACTCTACCCAATTTTTGTGAAGACTAAATGCAATTGGAGCTTGGTATTCTTCAAAGGTTTATTAATTGTTTGCTTGGTTTCAAATCCAAAGGATGGAATTCTTCATTGACTCAATATGTCAAGTGTTAGTTTCTTGTTGGTTAGACGGTTCTTTTCCCTAGATTTTATCTTATGCTTTAGGATAGTCTCTTCATCTCCTCCCATCTTCTTTAATTTCAAAAATATTCTCCCTCCTTTTGAAAACACTTATTGTTTTAAGAACTCGAACCACTTTCATAATAAACTTGGACTTAAGTCCATGCAATTTCTTTTAAAATGTTTTCTTAATCAAACATTAATCAATTTAAAAATACTTGGACATTTTTTGTGAGAAGACTAAAAGTCAATCAATCTCATTTAAACCATTTTGCCACTTTGGCATTTGCTTTAAAAACTTTTCTCAAAAGATTGGACTCTTGTCAATCCTTGTAGTGATGCAAACAACTGTACTTCTACAATATGTAGTGAAGAGAGATATTTTCCACTTGGGTGTTGAGTAAGGTTTTGTTGATTTTAAAATCCAAGACATACCTTCCACTTTGATATGAAGCAAATTATCCTTTCTCATGATTGTGGGTAGTGGATATGTTTCCACACAGACAATAACGATGATGTTTTATCTCATAAAATTAACCAACGCACTTGTGTTTCAAAATTTTTAAAGAGTAACTACGTGTACCCTGATCCCCTATTGCACAGAAGGTGGTACATAGGCACTAAAGGTTCGCAACCGCGGAGCGTGCAAAAATCATTAAAAAAATATACTTCTTTTTCTCATTCCCACAATCTATTTGACATACAATATTTTATAGCCAAAATATACAAAATTTTCAAAGAGGTTCATGCGGAGTACCGTAGATGTTTAGGGTGGTAATACCTTCCCTCTGCATAACCAACCCCCTTACCTAGAATATTTCCCCCTCTTTTGGGTTATTCGCTCTTTTCCCATTCCTTTGGAAACAATAAAGCGCGGTGACAATTTTTATTTTTTGATTTGTACAAGTCTAGTCAACCCCAGGGCTTAGTCTTAAACATTTATACCGCTATAGAAAAAATGGCGACTTCACTGGGGAAAGATTGACCTCTTGCTTGTCCATCCCTAAGTGGGTTGAGCCTATCTTTGGTTATATCTGTATATATGCTATTATGTTTTATATCTTATATGTTGTATATATATTTGTCTGGGTTTTCCTGGTTTTTAGGGTGCTTGGTGATTTCTCATAAGTCCTATACCTGTTGGCTGAAGATTTTGATAATATTATTAGAAGCCAAATAAGTTGAACGTTTCGATCGAAATAAAACAAAGCGTCATGTTTCGAAGTAGCAGAAGCAGTGTTTCGAATAAGCATATCAAAGCTTGGAGCTTCGAGTGGAAATTATGGGAACATATCTAAAGAAGTCTCGAAATGACAACAAGGCTGTGTCTGAGAAGTGCGTTCGAAGTGGAGAAATACCAAAGCATTTGAAATTCAAATGAAAGCGGGACATTCGAAGTTTGAAATTTATGTGCTGGAGCATTTGGAGACACGTGGAAATAAGAGAGAGGCGTTGTTCTGCATGTTCTGAACGTGGCATAATCCTATAGCAAGACCGTTATGGTCGAATTAGTATAAATAGAAGTCTTAGTATTAGGATTTCGTGTGTCATATCTATTGTACTAAACACTCAGTAGCATTCAAATTACCACATGGCAAGGGAAACGAATGCAAGAGCAATGTACGTATGATAGCACCACATGTTTATGATTTAATGAAAACCTTTTATCATTTCCAGCACTTTCCTTTATCTTTTTGCCAAATACCATTTACAAGTTTTCTTATTTAAAGTCTTTTATTCGAAATCTTTTCATTAAAGCCTTACATTTTAATGCTTTCTTTACATTTCAAACACTTTACATTTCAGAAAACTGTCATACTTTTCATGCCTTTATCTTCAAGTTTTATCCTTCGAACGCCTATTTTTACTTAACGTCATTTTACAGATTTCTTGCATTAAACGCTTTCTTCATATTTCAAATCTTTTACGTTCCAGAGCATCTTTTACATTAACTGTTTTTATAATTAGAAGCCATTTACTTGCCTTTTATGCAATTTTACATGTCTTTACAATTAACATTTATTCATGCAAGTTAGTTTTGCGCACATACATTTTGATTACACCTTTAGATCTTTAAGAGAGAAATCGAAATAAGCCAAACACCTACACAACACTCAAATACCAACCATGAATATCTGTTCGATCATGAGAGTTACCCTAATGACCAAGGAATCCTAGGATCAATCTAGTCGATCCTGTGAGTTACTAGAGAAATTGAATAACAGTCAGTAAGTTTATTCGATAGTTTGGAAGACTAGCGGTTGTTTACCAGAAATCACTGGAAACAAATTGGCACACCCGGTGGCACACCAGTAATATAGCCACCAATGGAGTAAGTGGCATATCAACTAATAGTTCGATCTTAGGAAATACTGGAACCATTGGTTACCCTGGGGGATTTGTTCCACCATCAGGGACACAATCCCATTTCGCCACTCCACTAAGTAGGCCACCCGATTTCGATGGAAATAGAACCAGAAATTCCACTTATGGAATGCCAATATCTTTTATGGCAGGTTTACACAATTCCACATCGAATTCATCACCATAATTAGGGTCTGGGTCTGGGGCGAATCAGGTTATGACAAATAACCAAGGGTCAATGGGTTATAGCATAATGCCTATTTTAACCACAGAAAACCAGTTGGCTTTTAGGCAATTGATGGATGACAGTAACCATAATATGATAGGGGTGTTAGCACAAACTATGCAGGAAATATTTGCCCCAATAGTACAAAATGTGACTGTGACAAACAGGGAAAACGCTGACAATATGAGTCGAATAGCATATTTCTTTGCTCCTCTAGAAAGGCGTAGGCAGAATCAGGCGGGATTTCGAGCAAACATGCCTGTTATAGAACAAATTGCTAACGACCCAATTTATAGACCACCTAGAGAAGAAGTTAACTTAGGGGCCAGCGCACCAAGGTTAGAAGCCCTAATAATCCCAGGCCCACAAAGAGAAATTATGGAACCGGGGGCAAGGGTCGAAAGGCTAGAATCCCCAGAGTTTCGAGAAGAACAACTGTGATACGGTGGGAGAACTGACTTGTGGTTTTGCATTCGTATTCGCACTTGTGCGGTTAGCAAGAGTCGCCACCGACTTTTTATTTTATCCTAAAGGAAAGGTTAAAAAAGCACAGCAAAAACCTTTTGAGATATTTCGTGGGTTCGGGGGGTAGATTATGAAAAGGGAAGGTATTAGCACCCTTTTCATCCATGGTTATCCATGGGCTCTTAGTTACTTGGTTTTTAGATCACTTGCCTTGTTTTTTCGATTGCTTTGAAAATGGTGTGTGTGTGGGTGCTTTTTGAAAATGTTTTGGAAAAAGATGCCTTGTCTTAGGCAACTAATGTATTTGACTCGTGTTTGAGTGTTTTACAAAAGTGTGAATCTTTTCGAAAAGATGTTTTCAAATGTTTTTGAGAGTTTGTTTGAAAGTGTTGTGGATTGTGGTTTTTGAAAAGAAGGCAAGTGTTTTTGCAAGTTTGATCTCAAGTAACTAAGAGTTTTGTCTACCCTATTGTACTCAAAGGTTTTTGTCATGTTTTAACCCCTTTTAACAATTTTGTTCTACCATTGAAATTGGTAGACAATCTTGCGTTTAGGAAATTTATTCGGGACGGGCGCGGGTCATCGTATGGACCATGAATGCAATGATGCCAAGTGTCTTTGGCAATTTGTTTTGAAGGGACTATGATCATTTGCTTTTGTTTTGCCAAAGATACTCGACGTGCAAGCATGGCCCATTTTGGAAGGCAACATGTGGGATTACCCTAGGGGGTGCAAGTGTGATTGTGTATTGATTACATGTATTTGTCTTGTATTAGGTTATCTAGCGTTTGATTTTTATGTACATACAAACCCTAGGTCTAAACATGGTATAATTGAAAAGCTGTAAATTGCGGAATGTAAATCTACGCTTATTACAAAATAATGTCCGGGAGTGGGGGTATAAATGTACAAGGGGATGAGACTTATAGTATCAAATAAGTTACAACCAAATCGAATGTCACAATCAAATGTAAATATCGAATATACAAATATAAGATAAAATGTGTATAGAGCAATGTGAATGTATTTGTGTAAGTGTACAAGTGTATATGTATGCGAATTGTGTAACAAGTGCGAAATGTGAAATTGAGTCGCATTAGGGTTTTGACCTAGATAAATGTTTTAATCTTGTATTTTTGATTTATATGTTAATTATGTACAAAAGAAAAATGAAGTGTTTTGATTAAAATGTTAAGTTTTAATTGGAGAGTATTTTAGTCCAAATGTTTGTGAATCTCGATATTAGAAAAATGTATTGAATTGTTATGTAGGAAAAAGAATGTTAACTAAAAAAAAGAGTTTAATTTTATATGTATGAAAAATGTATAATATGTACAAATCGATGTTTTAAAATGTATATACAAATGTATTTTAATTAAATTAGGTTTTCAATTTTAATTATGTATGTTAAGAAAGGTATTTTATTTTTATGTACAAATATAATTAAAAAAAGGATATTTTAACTTATATGATAGAAAATGTATTTTAAAGTGTATTTAGAAAGTTAACTAAGTTGCTATATACAAAATATATTTTAAATGAAAGAGTAAAAATAAATAAAAGGGAATAAGTATTTTCAATTTATAAGATAAAAAATATTAAGTTAGAAATAGATATAGTTTAGTATTAATATTAATATTTTGTTAAATTAATTAAGAATATTATACTTCTTAAAACTACATTTAGTTAAGAAATAAGTATGTGGTTTGTAAAATAAAAGGGATTAGTGTTTTATAAAAATGAAGTAAGTGTTGTTAGGAAATAAAAGAAAGAATGGTTAGTGTTTAGTGTTGTAAAAAAAAAAAGAAGCATTTTAAATGGGCTTTTGAGGAGATTAGCAGCGGGTCTGGCCCAAGGTTTGAAACAGAATTAGGGTTAGGCAATTTGTTTCAGTTTGGAACGAAGGCTAGGGCTTGTGAGGCAGCGACGACGCGTTGAGTTTCGTCTTCTCCGTTCAATTTCCTGAGCCATCCATCCCTCCGGCCAACAACATCACTCTCGAACCTCTCTTCCCTCCCTAGCACGGTCTCCACATCTTCTTGAAACAAGGTTGGTTCTTAGATGTTATGTTTTCCTCTTCTTTTCTGGATTCGCGTGGAATTTGTTCTGAGCTCTTTATTTTTTTGTTTTTTATGAGGTGAAAGGGAAGGGATAGAAGGCTCGTTACCTGATTTTGGAGATGGAGGAGAGAAGAAGGGGTGATGCTTCAGGAGGCCGGAACGGCGGTGATGGACTTTGAGCTTGCTTCGCTTTTGACGCTTTCCTGGTACTTTCGTTCTTTTGATATGTTAGGGCTTTGATGATGATGTACACTGAGAAACCCTAATTCACTTCTTTATCTCTTCTTCCACTATGATGCCTTTTGGGAATTTGTATGTTGCTTGAACATTTGCTTTGAATACGCTTCTTATTGTTGCCTTTGTGTTGTTGCCTGGAATTTTTGCTGAATGGTTGCCTTGAGATGCCCAGTGATGATCTCAGATCTGAGGGCCTATGTTGCCTTTGATACTTTGTTTTCCTCTGAGTCCCTGATGCTTCTTTCTTTCTTCTTCTTGAGAGGCTATATGCTTGCTTGTGTGCCTTACTGAGATGTTTATGATGAAGCCCCTGATGCCTTGAATGATTGTCCTGTGTTATCTTTAATTCGCCCTCTTGTACGTCTGCTTGCCTTTATTGTCTTGACTGATTTTGGACAGTTATTGCCTTGAGTGTGGGTTGTAATATGATGCTTGTTTGATATTTAACGCCCAATGATGCTTGTACTGAGGGCTTATGTGTTTGATTATGCTTGACAGTTTTGGTGAAGCAAGTTTGGACTTTGAAGATTATTGTTGTTTGAGGTTTTACAGTATGATTGGGGGATGGTAGGCAGTTTTGTTTGACAGGGACTTAAGGTTTGGATATGTTCAGTTTGTATATTTCTCTTCTATTCTCCCTTTTCTATTCTGAATTTTTTTGGTATTGGCTTTTGCCTCTTTGTATTATGCAGAGTTGGTGAAGTTTGTGTTATGACAGGGTTGTAGGCAGCAGGTTATGCTGGTGCCAGTTCTGAGTTCTGAGATGTGTTATATGAGGCTAAAGCTGGTACAGGTTTTGGTGGTTTTGGACAAGGTTCAGGTTTTTTGATATTGGTTAGATAATATTTGGTTATGACAGGATGTTGGTATGGTTTTAGATTTTATTGGGTTCCAATGTTTGAAAGCTTTGACAGGGTTGATGAGGTTTTGATGGTTTTGAATTTCTGTTGAGGGGTTATGTTGAGGTTTGGGCGTTTGGTTCAGTTTGAAACAAAGGTTCAGGTTTGATAGATTTTGGTTCTCTTTTTGCTTCTCAACTGAGTTTTGTATGTTGTGTTATATCTTTCTTCTCTCCTTCCTACTGTCTGCTGTGAACTGAGTTGGCTCTTTTGATTTTGTATATCTCTTTTCTGTCTTCTCCTACTCTATTCTGAACTGCTATGCTGCCTTCTGCCCTGCTGCTGAACTGTCTTGGATTTGTATATCTTTCTTTTGCTATCTTGCTGAACTGTCTTCTGAACTGCTGAACTATGCCTAACCCTGCCTATGCTTTATCTCTCTTTTCTCTCTCTTAAAGTACAGTTTGAATTTTATATGATTATACTTGTACTTCTCTGAAGGGGCTAACTATGGGAAATGATGAAAAGATCTCTTGCATAATACACTACTGCATCTTTATCTCCAGCTTTTGTGCTTTGCTCTGAATTTGCATTTTGATATCTTGGCCAAAATCTTTTCATGACAGCTTGTATGCTTTTATTGATTTTCTTTGAGTGGACTTTGGGCATTTTGACAGTAGTGCCTTTGATACTTTGGATAGAAAGTTTGGATTTGAACTTTTCAGTTTGGATTGGATTTTGAATCTCGAATTTCTATGCAGCTTGAAATTTGTAACTTATGCATTTTTGACATTTGCATTCATGAAATAAAATAATCTTCCCTCTCTGTGAACCGGGAGAAATCCCGTGATTTGCAGAGAGGGCAACTGATCCCAGTCAGTGGCCCCTAATGATGAGCAAGTTTTAACTGTCTTTTCCAATTTAATGCTTTCTGACTTTTCTTGTTTCTTTTTGCAGATAAAAATGGAGCACCGGAGCGGAGTGAAGAATGAAGAATATTTAGAAAAATAGGATAGTTTTAATTTTATGTCATCTTTAAATTAATGTACATCATTGTTCATAATTTAAATTATAAACAACAATTTGTACAAATAATTCAATTATTCAATAAAATCTAAATTATCCAATTAATTCCAATTTTCTTTATTGTTTATTTATTTATTTAAAATTCTTAGAATTAGAACAATTGAAAAATAAATTCAATCATTCAATTTCAGAATAATAAATAACTAAAATAAAACAACATTGATTAATTAAGTCTGTCTTATTCAACACTCAAAGCAAAGCAGCAGTCAAACCAAGTAAACTGATCAAACACATAAACACTGTGAATTCAAAACTGCATCTCTTCTATATGACTGGCCCAATCAAAACGTACTGAATTCAAACCACTGTCTCTTTTACTGATTAAACCAAGATAACGCGAATTTTAATCCGAATCTTGAAATAAACCGCAGAGTGCTGTGGAATTCAAATTCTTCTGAGAATATGCCCATAAAACCCTAATTCCCGATTAAATGCCAAATCACGCTCGCTTGATCAAAATTGAACCAAAAATCAATCAAACCCTAAGCCCCCCTGTATGAAACAATTCAGAGCTCTGAAAATCAGTAAAACCCTAATTCTGCTTGACTGTCAAGAAAAGTCCGTTTGTCCGATTCTTGAGCCAGTTTGAAAAGTCAGGAAATGTTTGAAGCTGATATTTGTGGAAAAGCGCGTGGGAAAATTTTGGGGTACAACAGTTGCCCCTGTCCAATCTTCTTGGACCTGAAGAGTTAGATTGGCAAGTTTGCCTTTCGCGACTTGAAGGTAAAAGGAGATTGGACACTAATGTGCCCAGAAAATTTGCGCTCGTCGATGTGACGGTGGAGGTGAATGGGCTTAAAGATGCCATTTGGTGATGGGCTTAAAGATGCCACCTGGTGCGAAAGAATTTTGTCGGGGGATGGGCTTAGAGATGCCATCTGAGAATGGGCTTACAGATGCCATTCGGCGACTGCTGGTAGGAGGATGGGCTTATAGATGCCATATGGTGATGTTGAACTGTACGTCAATGGTGAGTGGACGAGTATCAGAAGGGCATCCCTGTTTTGGAATATCTCTGAATTGGGGTCTGAACAAGCAACAGATTGACGTCCGTGTCTGGAGAATCTGTAAACTATTTTCAGGAGTTGGGACTGAACAAGCAATGGAGCAGCATCCGTTGTTGGGAAGCGTCCGTAACCTATTTTCAAAAATTGAGAAGAGTCTGAATCAGTCGGTAGATTGACCTCCGTTGTAGGGAAGAATCCGTAAACTGTCTTCAAAAGTTTGAGAAGAGTCTGAACAAATCGGTAGATTGACATCCGTTGTAGGGAAGAATCCGTAAACTTGTTTCAGAAGTTGAGAAGTTGAAGAGGAACCGGTGTAAGGTTTCTGCTGATGCGTCTGAATGAACCTGGAATAAGTATCAAAATGTTGCCGTGTCCGGGTCACATCTGAACTCTTTCTGGATGAATCTCGGGAGATGATCTGTGTCTATCGACTGATCTTTCCTGAAAAGGCAAAGGGTTAGTTGTATGTAATGTTATGATGCATGATGCAATGTATGTGACATTAATGTTTATGATATGAATGTAATGAATGCGCTTGTAAGCTGATGAGCTAATCCTGCCAAGGATACATGATTCCGAGATGACTGAAGATAAAAGCGTCTTGACTGCTGCCGGGGAAAATAAAACCTTGGCCGTCACTGGGGAAGAGAATTCCTGATGACCTCTACTGGGGAGTCCCAAACTAGTGGACTCATGCCGGGGAGACCAGATTGAGAGTCTTCGGTTTGATGGGAAGTAACCCCTGAGACTTCACTGGGGAACTCAAGATTTGCCTTCTTAAAACTCTGTGGGGAGAAGGTTTGAAAGTCTGACTCCGCTGGGGATTGAAGGAACTCCGCTGGGGATAGGGAGAATTTTGGCGAGCGCGATCTTCCGTGGCGGTTAGCTTGAGAAGAATCTGAACAAGCGATAGGTTAACATCCGTTTACTTGGAGAACCCGTGAACTATTTTCAGAAATCTTGAAGTTGAATCAGCAATAGAACAACATCCGTTGTTGGGAAGCGTCCGTAAACTAAATTCAAAGGTTGCATCTGAACAAGTTGATAGATTAACATCCGTTGTTGGGATGAATCTATGAACTGTTTTCAGAAGTCTTGATAAGAATCTGAACAAGTCGGTAGATTGGCGTCCGTTGTTGGGAAGAATCCGTAAACTAAATTCAAAGGTTGCATCTGAACAAATTGATAGATTAACATCCGTTGTTGGGATGAATCCATGAACTGTTTTCAGAAGTCTTGATAAGAATCTGAACAAGTCGGTAGATTGGCGTCCGTTGTTGGGAAGAATCCGTAAACTTGTTTCAGAAGTCTTGAAGAGGAACCGGTGTAGGGCTCCCTGATGATGAGCTTGTGTAAAAACTGCATCGGTTTTGAACACTTTTGACATTCGAATGCCCCAAGTGGTGATGTAGATAAAATCCTGGCTTATTACAGGTGTTGGTCTACAATCGGTCGTTCACAGATGTTTCCTGGGTTGTTGCAGGTGTTGATCTGGAATTCTTCAGACATGCCCTGGCTGGATACATGAGTCGAATCTGGAAAGGTGATAGTTGATAGATATGCCCTGGCAGGATACAGGAATCGAATCTTCGAACTCTTCAGACGTGCCCTGGCTAGATACAGGAGTCGAGTCTGGAAATGTGGTTAACAGATATGCCCTGGCTGGATACAGGAGTCGAATCTGGAAATAGTCGTCAACAGATATGCCCTGGCTGGATACAGGAGTCGAATCCTCGAACTCTTCAGACGTGCCCTGGCTAGATACAGGAGTCGAGTCTGGAAATGTAGTCAACAGATATGCCCTGGCTGGATACAGGAATCGAATCTGGAAATGTTGTAGTTGATTTGTTGAACACTTTTGACATTCGAATGCCCCAAGTGGTGGTGAAGGAATCTCGAATTAGATTACTCTGCATATTGAGAGATTTCTTGAAATCTTGACTGGACTGCCCCAGGTTAACTGAATTTGAAAGATCTGTTGGACCTTGACTGGACTGCCCCAGGTTAATTGAACTTTGAAAGATCTGTTGGACCTTGACTGGACTGCCCCAGGTTAACTGAATTGTGCTATGTCCTGCCCCTTGTTGATAGGAGATTTGACGGAAGTGTTATCCTCTTGAAGTGATTTAGACTTACTGAGAGAGTTTTCGTTCCTCCGAACATTCGCTGTATGAATTTCTTCGCTGTCAAACAAAAGGGTCAAATGCAGACAGTGATATTCGAATAATGCAAAGTTTATGTTTGTCTTTGAAATTTTGAAAAATGCGTTTTTTAGCAGAAAACTTTTCATAAGACAAGTTAACACGAGATTTAGAGCAAAGCCCTACAGGAGTCAGGATACCTTTTGTAACAGTATGCTTTCGAACTAACCCATGCTTCAATTAGGACTTTTGAAGGGTTGTAACGTGGCTTGGTTCACGGTTTAAGAAACAAAGGATAAAGGCTCAAAGCATATTTGTACCCACCCGCTCTTCGTGATGTCCTTCAATCTAAGCTCAGTCAATTGTGCGTCGCACTCTCTTTTGAGTTTGGAACGACTTTTGGGCGATGGTTCACCGGTTTGAATTTGGGAGACAGTCATCATCTCCTTTTTCTTTTTCAACACTTTTCATGTTGTTGAGGATTTTGTAATGACCTCACTATTTTGATTTTGATTTGTTATCCCTAACTTTTGCCTGACTGTTACCGTTTTCGGGATTACTGTCAGCGGGATGCCCCAGCTTTCTTAAGCCTCCTTTATAGGTTCTGGCTTAGTGGGCTTTTCTCTTTTGAGAGATTGACTGCCTATGTGATAGGGAACCACCCTTGTCTTTTGATTCCGAAGGAATGCTTTCTTTTTCGACGTCGTTCGTTGTATTACGAACTGAGAGTTTGCGACTCCAATGCGCGTTTTCTCTTGAATTAACTGAGATACTACCCTGCCCCAGGTTTATATCAAAGGTTTCGATTGTTTAGAACAGGAAACTCCTACTTCTTTGGCTCGAAGGGGTTGACTAGGGATTAACTTCCTTATAACTCCAGTGTTTGGGAATTGAAAGAAATGCCTGTACATCATCAGCAAGGTTTGTTCAAAAGCGTACTGTACAAGATCACGGTATTGTTTCGTCATCCTCCCTCTAAAGGCTTGCAGCTTTTTATCAAGAGTCAAATATCATAAAGAAAAGCATAAGAGTAGTGAAACGAATGGATGAATTCAAGACAAACATATGCAATGCATTAATGAAAACAGAGTTTAACATCAACAGATAATTGTTTGACAGCAAAAGAAATTACAACTTTGAAAATTCAAAAAGAAGCAAAAGTCTTTCGGTTTCGAGCTTCGTCACTTCAAGCGGAGAACCCTTTAACGGAAGATCCTCATCTCGCCGTCTGGCATGAATTCCAGCACCCCAATGTCAATTAGATCTTGAATCTTGTTCTTCAAGGCCCAACAGTCGTTGGTACTGTGCCCCGGGCTGCAGGAGTGGTAAACACAGAATTCGTCGGGATTAAAGCGAGGAGAGGAGATATTGAGCTTCTGAGGAGGGTCCTTTACGGTGAGCAAATTGACCTCTAACAGGCGCTTCAGTATGAAGAATGATGGTATTTCAGTCTCCGTAAACTGTCTTCCCGGCTTTTCTTGTTTACGCCGATTGCCCCACTGACGTTGGCGAGGTTGTTGATGGGTTTGTGACCCTGAAGCTAGCAAAGGAGCTTTCCCCTTGTCTTCTTGAGTGGATGGAGGCTGAGCGGTGACTTGCTCTTCAACCTCAGATGTTTGCCCCAGTTGGTTGTTTGGAAGCAGTTGGCGGACAAGAACTCTGAGTTCCTCTTGTCTTTGAGATAAGTCTTGGATGAGAGCCATCTGGCCCACCAACTGTCCCATCATTTGAGTCCTCAGTGTTGTCAGATCAAACTGCAGCTCCGCAATCTGATCACTCCTGGCATTGTTGGAACTCCCCAAGTCCTTGGTGAGGAGAGCTTTCATCTCTTCTTGCCCCAGAGACAAGTTCAGGAACATCTCTTGCAGCTGAGCAGTCTGATCTTGGATGTCTTTGACAGACCGTTCTAGAGCCATCTCTTGCTGAAATAAACAGCAGGAGAGTAAGGAAACCTGAAAAAGGAAAGATTGTCAAAATGCAATGCATGATATGTGGATGCATGCTTTCAAGGATCTCTTGGGGTAAACACAAGAAATTGTTAGAGGTTGAACTCTGATCTTGGATTGGAGGTCTCTGCATTGATGGACGTCCTTCCACGAGAATCAAGCTCACCATGTCGAGTGGGTCATAGCCACTGATTCAAGTTGTTGTACTTGATCTTTTGACTGGATTGGTTAGAGGAGAGACCTCTTGCCCCTTGATAGATGTCTGGTTCAACGTAACCCTGCATCAACAGAACCCTCGAGATCCTTGAAATGGTTATTGAAAATGCTAGAATGTTATGATGTTATGTACATGTATGCAAAAATGCAGGCAAGCGTATATTCAGGCAAACAATATTCACACAAAGCACACAAGGCCTTAGGTTTAGGCTTGCATGAGGTTCGGGTACTACCCTCTTTCAGTTTGTTGGTTAAAACCTGTCCTATCAAAAGTAACCGGGTTCTAGAGGATCTCATATCATTGGCTACCCTCAATCGGTCATAACTCCAGCATCGCAACCTTTTCTCGCGGCCGGAACCATCTCGAGAGTTTAGCCTCAATGAGTGTAGCATACTGCTACTGTTCTAATGGCCAAGTTGGTCAATTAGGGTTCTAAGGTCGGTTGATGCTTAATGATTCCTTGGAAGACCCATATTCTCCCCGTCTGACGCGAGGGATATCGGTACAGACCAAGACGCCACACCAACGTAGCCACTGCTTCACCCATGTCGGTATACGCCGGACAGGTCCCTCACAGATTATGCTACCTAAGAGGGTTTCCCCAGATCCGGGTTAGGATCTATAGAACTCCGATACAAAGCCCATAAATGTAAAGCAAACAAAGCAATCAATTGAAAGTAAAGGTGATCTAAACCCTAAGGTAACCCCACTTTTAATACTCCCCAGCAGAGTCGCCAGTTCTGTGATACGGTGGGAGAACTGACTTGTGGTTTTGCGTTCGTATTCGCACTTGTGCGGTTAGCAAGAGTCGCCACCGACTTTTTATTTTATCCTAAAGGAAAGGTTAAAAAAGCACAGCAAAAACCTTTTGAGATATTTCGTGGGTTCGGGGGGTAGATTATGAAAAGGGAAGGTATTAGCACCCTTTTCATCCATGGTTATCCATGGGCTCTTAGTTACTTGGTTTTTAGATCACTTGCCTTGTTTTTTCGATTGCTTTGAAAATGGTGTGTGTGTGGGTGCTTTTTGAAAATGTTTTGGAAAAGGATGCCTTGTCTTAGGCAACTAATGTATTTGACTCGTGTTTGAGTGTTTTACAAAAGTGTGAATCTTTTCGAAAAGATGTTTTCAAATGTTTTTGAGAGTTTGTTTGAAAGTGTTGTGGATTGTGGTTTTTGAAAAGAAGGCAAGTGTTTTTGCAAGTTTGATCTCAAGTAACTAAGAGTTTTGTCTACCCTATTGTACTCAAAGGTTTTTGTCATGTTTTAACCCCTTTTAACAATTTTGTTCTACCATTGAAATTGGTAGACAATCTTGCGTTTAGGAAATTTATTCGGGACGGGCGCGGGTCATCGTATGGACCATGAATGCAATGATGCCAAGTGTCTTTGGCAATTTGTTTTGAAGGGACTATGATCATTTGCTTTTGTTTTGCCAAAGATACTCGACGTGCAAGCATGGCCCATTTTGGAAGGCAACATGTGGGATTACCCTAGGGGGTGCAAGTGTGATTGTGTATTGATTACATGTATTTGTCTTGTATTAGGTTATCTAGCGTTTGATTTTTATGTACATACAAACCCTAGGTCTAAACATGGTATAATTGAAAAGCTGTAAATTGCGGAATGTAAATCTACGCTTATTACAAAATAATGTCCGGGAGTGGGGGTATAAATGTACAAGGGGATGAGACTTATAGTATCAAATAAGTTACAACCAAATCGAATGTCACAATCAAATGTAAATATCGAATATACAAATATAAGATAAAATGTGTATAGAGCAATGTGAATGTATTTGTGTAAGTGTACAAGTGTATATGTATGCGAATTGTGTAACAAGTGCGAAATGTGAAATTGAGTCGCATTAGGGTTTTGACCTAGATAAATGTTTTAATCTTGTATTTTTGATTTATATGTTAATTATGTACAAAAGAAAAATGAAGTGTTTTGATTAAAATGTTAAGTTTTAATTGGAGAGTATTTTAGTCCAAATGTTTGTGAATCTCGATATTAGAAAAATGTATTGAATTGTTATGTAGGAAAAAGAATGTTAACTAAAAAAAAGAGTTTAATTTTATATGTATGAAAAATGTATAATATGTACAAATCGATGTTTTAAAATGTATATACAAATGTATTTTAATTAAATTAGGTTTTCAATTTTAATTATGTATGTTAAGAAAGGTATTTTATTTTTATGTACAAATATAATTAAAAAAAGGATATTTTAACTTATATGATAGAAAATGTATTTTAAAGTGTATTTAGAAAGTTAACTAAGTTGCTATATACAAAATATATTTTAAATGAAAGAGTAAAAATAAATAAAAGGGAATAAGTATTTTCAATTTATAAGATAAAAAATATTAAGTTAGAAATAGATATAGTTTAGTATTAATATTAATATTTTGTTAAATTAATTAAGAATATTATACTTCTTAAAACTACATTTAGTTAAGAAATAAGTATGTGGTTTGTAAAATAAAAGGGATTAGTGTTTTATAAAAATGAAGTAAGTGTTGTTAGGAAATAAAAGAAAGAATGGTTAGTGTTTAGTGTTGTAAAAAAAAAAAGAAGCATTTTAAATGGGCTTTTGAGGAGATTAGCAGTGGGTCTGGCCCAAGGTTTGAAACAGAATTAGGGTTAGGCAATTTGTTTCAGTTTGGAACGAAGGCTAGGGCTTGTGAGGCAGCGACGGCGCGTTGAGTTTCGTCTTCTCCGTTCAATTTCCTGAGCCATCCATCCCTCCGGCCAACAACATCACTCTCGAACCTCTCTTCCCTCCCTAGCACGGTCTCCACATCTTCTTGAAACAAGGTTGGTTCTTAGATGTTATGTTTTCCTCTTCTTTTTTGGATTCGCGTGGAATTTGTTCTGAGCTCTTTATTTTTTTGTTTTTTATGAGGTGAAAGGGAAGGGATAGAAGGCTCGTTACCTGATTTTGGAGATGGAGGAGAGAAGAAGGGGTGATGCTTCAGGAGGCCGGAACGGCGGTGATGGACTTTGAGCTTGCTTCGCTTTTGACGCTTTCCTGGTACTTTCGTTCTTTTGATATGTTAGGGCTTTGATGATGATGTACACTGAGAAACCCTAATTCACTTCTTTATCTCTTCTTCCACTATGATGCCTTTTAGGAATTTGTATGTTGCTTGAACATTTGCTTTGAATATGCTTCTTATTGTTGCCTTTGTGTTGTTGCCTGGAATTTTTGCTGAATGGTTGCCTTGAGATGCCCAGTGATGATCTCAGATCTGAGGGCCTATGTTGCCTTTGATACTTTGTTTTCCTCTGAGTCCCTGATGCTTCTTTCTTTCTTCTTCTTGAGAGGCTATATGCTTGCTTGTGTGCCTTACTGAGATGTTTATGATGAAGCCCCTGATGCCTTGAATGATTGTCCTGTGTTATCTTTAATTCGCCCTCTTGTACGTCTGCTTGCCTTTATTGTCTTGACTGATTTTGGACAGTTATTGCCTTGAGTGTGGGTTGTAATATGATGCTTGTTTGATATTTAACGCCCAATGATGCTTGTACTGAGGGCTTATGTGTTTGATTATGCTTGACAGTTTTGGTGAAGCAAGTTTGGACTTTGAAGATTATTGTTGTTTGAGGTTTTACAGTATGATTGGGGGATGGTAGGCAGTTTTGTTTGACAGGGACTTAAGGTTTGGATATGTTCAGTTTGTATATTTCTCTTCTATTCTCCCTTTTCTATTCTGAATTTTTTTGGTATTGGCTTTTGCCTCTTTGTATTATGCAGAGTTGGTGAAGTTTGTGTTATGACAGGGTTGTAGGCAGCAGGTTATGCTGGTGCCAGTTCTGAGTTCTGAGATGTGTTATATGAGGCTAAAGCTGGTACAGGTTTTGGTGGTTTTGGACAAGGTTCAGGTTTTTTGATATTGGTTAGATAATATTTGGTTATGACAGGATGTTGGTATGGTTTTAGATTTTATTGGGTTCCAATGTTTGAAAGCTTTGACAGGGTTGATGAGGTTTTGATGGTTTTGAATTTCTGTTGAGGGGTTATGTTGAGGTTTGGGCGTTTGGTTCAGTTTGAAACAAAGGTTCAGGTTTGATAGATTTTGGTTCTCTTTTTGCTTCTCAACTGAGTTTTGTATGTTGTGTTATATCTTTCTTCTCTCCTTCCTACTGTCTGCTGTGAACTGAGTTGGCTCTTTTGATTTTGTATATCTCTTTTCTGTCTTCTCCTACTCTATTCTGAACTGCTATGCTGCCTTCTGCCCTGCTGCTGAACTGTCTTGGATTTGTATATCTTTCTTTTGCTATCTTGCTGAACTGTCTTCTGAACTGCTGAACTATGCCTAACCCTGCCTATGCTTTATCTCTCTTTTCTCTCTCTTAAAGTACAGTTTGAATTTTATATGATTATACTTGTACTTCTCTGAAGGGGCTAACTATGGGAAATGATGAAAAGATCTCTTGCATAATACACTACTGCATCTTTATCTCCAGCTTTTGTGCTTTGCTCTGAATTTGCATTTTGATATCTTGGCCAAAATCTTTTCATGACAGCTTGTATGCTTTTATTGATTTTCTTTGAGTGGACTTTGGGCATTTTGACAGTAGTGCCTTTGATACTTTGGATAGAAAGTTTGGATTTGAACTTTTCAGTTTGGATTGGATTTTGAATCTCGAATTTCTATGCAGCTTGAAATTTGTAACTTATGCATTTTTGACATTTGCATTCATGAAATAAAATAATCTTCCCTCTCTGTGAACCGGGAGAAATCCCGTGATTTGCAGAGAGGGCAACTGATCCCAGTCAGTGGCCCCTAATGATGAGCAAGTTTTAACTGTCTTTTCCAATTTAATGCTTTCTGACTTTTCTTGTTTCTTTTTGCAGATAAAAATGGAGCACCGGAGCGGAGTGAAGAATGAAGAATATTTAGAAAAATAGGATAGTTTTAATTTTATGTCATCTTTAAATTAATGTACATCATTGTTCATAATTTAAATTATAAACAACAATTTGTACAAATAATTCAATTATTCAATAAAATCTAAATTATCCAATTAATTCCAATTTTCTTTATTGTTTATTTATTTATTTAAAATTCTTAGAATTAGAACAATTGAAAAATAAATTCAATCATTCAATTTCAGAATAATAAATAACTAAAATAAAACAACATTGATTAATTAAGTCTGTCTTATTCAACACTCAAAGCAAAGCAGCAGTCAAACCAAGTAAACTGATCAAACACATAAACACTGTGAATTCAAAACTGCATCTCTTCTATATGACTGGCCCAATCAAAACGTACTGAATTCAAACCACTGTCTCTTTTACTGATTAAACCAAGATAACGCGAATTTTAATCCGAATCTTGAAATAAACCGCAGAGTGCTGTGGAATTCAAATTCTTCTGAGAATATGCCCATAAAACCCTAATTCCCGATTAAATGCCAAATCACGCTCGCTTGATCAAAATTGAACCAAAAATCAATCAAACCCTAAGCCCCCCTGTATGAAACAATTCAGAGCTCTGAAAATCAGTAAAACCCTAATTCTGCTTGACTGTCAAGAAAAGTCCGTTTGTCCGATTCTTGAGCCAGTTTGAAAAGTCAGGAAATGTTTGAAGCTGATATTTGTGGAAAAGCGCGTGGGCAAATTTTGGGGTACAACAACAACCTAGGGAAATTGTCATGGTTGGTCGAAATCAAGATGCTGATGATGTCGTTCATAGAATTCGAAACGATAACATCTTGGCAGAAAACAATCTAACCACCATGATAGAGAGAGTCATGGCCCAGAATGGCCTCAACACAGGAATGAGAAGGCCAAATTATGCTTCTCCTATATTAGATTGCATAATGCATACTGATTTACCAAGGGGATATAAAGTCCCTAAATTTACAAAGTTCGCTGGGGATACCAATGAGTTAACAGTCGAACACATAGCGAGATATCTAACCGAAGCGGGAGATATAGCCAATAATGAAGATCTCAGGATCAAATATTTCCCAAGTTCCTTGACTAAAAACGCCTTCACATGGTTTACCACTTTGCCTCCTGGGTCCATTGACACTTGGGCTCTTTTGGAGAGATTATTCCATGAACAATTTTACATGGGACAGTCGAAAATAAGCTTGAAGGAATTAGCCAGTGTCAAGAGAAAGTTCACCGAACCCATAGACGATTATCTGAACAGATTTAGGCTTTTGAAATCCAAATGTTACACAGTAGTGCCTGAACATGAGTTAGTCGAAATGGCTGCTGGTGGTTTGGATTACTCTATTCGAAAGAAACTAGACACTCAATATTTGAGGGATATGGCTCAGTTAGCCGATAGGGTTCGACAGGTCGAAAGGCTAAAGGCCAAAAAAGCCAGAGTCTTTAAGAATAGCAAGAAAGAAAGGATCTCCTATGTTGGAACTGAGGAAGCAGAAGAATATCCTGAATTCGAATTCAAAGAGGTCGAAATCGACCTCGCTGAATTAAAACAGGCTCCACCTTACTCCTGCAAATTATTGGTTCTCACAAAAGGGAAAGAGATTATTGAAAATGAGAAAAGTGACAAATTCCCAAAGAAGGTTTATACCTTCGATGTCACTAAATGTGACGAGATTTTTGATTTACTTGTCAAAGATGGCCAACTCATTGTGCCATCAAATGTCAAAATACCTCCTTTGGATCAGAGAAAGAAGAGAGGATTTTGCAAATATCATAGTTTCCTAGGCCACAAAACCTCACAATGTTTTCTTTTCAGGGACCTAATTCAAAATGCAATTAAAGATGGCAGACTAAAGTTTGCTGATAAGGCGAAGATGAAAGTGGACGAAGATCCCTTGGACGTCGCAGACACCAACTACTCCGATCCTGCATGCATTGGAGAGATTAACATGGTGGAAACTGACCAAAGCGATGTCCTAACAGGAGAGAAAGATACTGAAACCGAAAACTGGGTGATGGTCGAAGTCGATAAGGAGGTCACTGAAGACATCCAGAAGATGCCAGAGACTTCGATTGAAGTAGCACCTGTAGCTGTTGCAAAAGAAACCCAGGCTACTGAAGGCCAGGGAAATCAAAACCAAGAACTAACACAGGTCACTGAAGGTTTGAGGCTGGAATTGGAGAAAGTCCAAATCACGAAGCCAACTTCCCCTCAGAAGGAAATATGGGACACTCTAGGGGAACCCAGTGGAAAATTTGACTATTTGGTCAAATATTCTGCCCCAGAGAGTTCGAAGGTTCAGATTGAGGATATAAAGCCCACAGGATAGGGCGATGATGAAGCTAAGGGGGAAGATGTTGAGATAAATATGGTGGATATGGAGAGGCCTCGCTCTGAGATGGAGGAGGTAGAAAAATACTTAGAAAAAGAGAAGTATAAAATGGAGGATAATCACGTTGGAGATGCTAGTCTCAAGGATTACCTCATGACATGCCACAAAGGAGATACATGCATGATACTTTGCCCTAGGTGCAGCATCCTCTGCAATCAGAGAATCGCTGCGAATTTCGAGAGGGTACAGAGGACTCGAACTGGCAACAATTGGCGCCAGGATAACCAGCTGTTCAGGTGTTATCCTAAGGCTGGGGAAAGTTTGTTGGAATTTGTGTTTCGTTGCTACAAAGGGGCAACCAAGTGCTTGATTTTCCCAAGGTGTTCTGCTGTGTATGACCAAAGCATGGCCAGAGCCTTCGAAACGATTCCCTTCGCCCCTTGCTGGAACCATCAAGAAACTGTCCAGATGGGCCCACGTTTCGACAGCAGACATAAACAACGAAGGCCTGATAGCCCTCACCCCAAGGCTGCTCGAAGAGTGACTTTCAAACTCCCTGCTGAAGTGCCAACCGACAGATGGTTGTAAGTCAGAAATGACAAAGGCAAAGATAGATGGAGAAATACCGAACGAAATGCACGCCATGATGTGACATACAGAAGGCAATTCAACACAGCAAAAAGGGAGGAGGTAAGATTAGAAAACTACAAAGGAAGGAACCCCATGTCAAGATCCCAGTGGCGCAGGCAACAAAGGATTCGAAAGGTTGAGAGGGAAGCTGTGGCAAACAAAGGGGTCACTTCAACAAAGAACCAAGGTGAATCTAGCACCAACAAACCAAAAAATCAAACTGAAGACAAACCTCCAGTTAATAGGAGGCTTTTATCTGAAGTACAACGGGATGAACCAAAGGAATACACTCCAGGCCCAGAAGAGGACAAAGATATGATAACAGATAACTTCGAATCGGAGGGGGAGTCTTCATTCAACCTAAACTGTAATGTGGTGTCTGTGCTTCCCTGTGAATTTGGGCAGGAAACCGAAATTGAGGAATATGAGGAAGAAGATACCACATATTTGATGAAACATAGGCCTGTGTGCTACTATGTGATGGACAATGGGTCTGTTGAGGAGCAAAATGCGTTCTTCGAACGTCCAGAACCTGCTATGAAGAACCATCTTAAGCCACTATTTATTCGGGCAAAAGTTGGTGCCCATGGTGTGAACAAGGTTCTAGTGGATGGGGGTGCAGCAATCAATTTGATACCCCATTTCATGCTGAAAAGATTAGAGATCCGCGAAGGAGACATCAAGCCCCATAATATGGTTCTGTCCAATTATGAGGGAAAAGTGGGCAAAACACTGGGAGTGGTCCAGTTGGAATTGACAATAGGCTCAAGCTGTAGGCCCACCATGTTTATGGTGATCGAAGCCAAGGCCAACTATAACTTATTGCTGGGAAGGGAGTGGATCCATGGCGTGGGGGCAGTCCCTTCGTCAATGCATCAACGACTAGTTCTGTGGAGAGATGATGGAATCGTGGAAAACATCGAAGCAGACCAAAGTTACTTTATGTCAACAGTCAATCTAGTTGACAAGAGGGATTATGATAAAAATCTGGCAAAGATTGCTCCGTGTGTTCCAAATGATGAGATTAACGAAACCAGAAACGACCACTACTACATGACCCTTCGCCATGATGGCCTTTACTGGGATAGAACAATAATCAGTGAAGAAGAGGGAGTCAAAAGCACTATACAAAAACGGCCAGCAGGCTGGGACTTCGACAACCTTATCCATGACTGAGTCCACCTTTTTCGAAAGGATTTCGGCCTATATGGCTGAGAACGAATCAAAAGCGGCCTTAGAGGCTGAACTAAATAAATTAACTATAAAGATGAATGAAGTAAGTGGGGATGGCTCGAAATGCTCACCCTTTAAAGAATTCGAGATGGATCAAAGGTTGGATGCCATCTACAATAAAGAACCCTTAGGCTTCGAAAGGGACCCCATAAACTCAGGTGCCAAAATGTTGGCACAAGATCCATTCGAAGAAGTCAACTTAGGGGATGAAAAAACGAAAAGAATAACCTACATAAGTGCAAAACTTAGCCCAGGCCTCAAGAAGGAAGTAATCGAAGTCCTCAAGGAAAATAAAGATTGCTTCGCATGGGATTATGACGAGATGCCTGGTTTAAAGAGGGAGTTGGTCGAACACAGACTGCCAATCAAAGATGGCAAGAAGCCCATCAAACAAACTCCCAGAAGATTCGCACCAGCGGTTCTCACAAAAATTAAAGCTGAGATCGAAAGGTTGCTGCGTTGCAAATTCATCAGAACAACAAGGTACGTCGAATGGTTAGCAAATATAGTACCTGCTATTAAGAACAATGGTTCTTTAAGAATTTGCATAGATTTTAGGGATTTAAACACTGCAACCCCTAAAGATGAATATTCCATGCCTGTGGCAGAAATGCTAGTAGACTCTGCTGCAGGGTTCGAATACTTGAGTATGTTAGATGGATACTCTGGGTATAATCAGATTTTCATTGCTGAAGAAGATGTTGCAAAGACAGCATTTCGTTGCCCAGGAGCCTTAGGCACCTACGAATGGGTGGTGATGCCTTTTGGTTTAAAGAACGCTGGGGCAACTTATCAAAGGGCAATGAATTCAATTTTTCATGATTTCATTGAAACCTTCATGCAGGTGTATATTGATGATATAGTCATCAAATCTATATCTGCAGAAACACATTTGCATCATTTGAGCCAATCATTCGAGCGAATGAGAAAACATGGCTTAAAGATGAACCCCCTTAAATGTGCATTTTTTGTGCAGGCTGGAGATTTTCTTGGTTTTGTGGTTCACAAGAAAGGGATTGAAATCAACCAGAACAAAACCAAAGCCATAATGGAGACGAAAGCACCTACGTCAAAAAGGGAGTTGCAATCTCTGCTAGGGAAAATTAACTTCCTCAGAAGATTCATTTCGAACCTGAGTGGAAGAACCCAAGCTTTCTCTCCGTTACTTCGTCTAAAGCAAGGCCAAGCCTTCGAATGGAACGAAGCCCACAGGAGGCATTTGACAGGATAAAAAGATACCTCTCTCAGCCTCCTATTTTGTCTCCACCTTCATGGGGGAAGCCCATGAGATTGTACATATCTGCCTCTGAAGTTAGTATAGGTAGTATGCTAGCACAAGAATATAACAATGGTATCGAAAGAGCCATATACTATTTAAGTAGAGTGCTAAATGATGCAGAGACCAGATATAGCAATTTAGAAAAGCTATGTCTCTGTTTGTATTTCTCTTGTATGAAACTCAAGTATTATATAAAGCCTGTTGATGTTTATGTTTCATCTCATTTCGATGTCATTAAACATATGCTTTCAAAACCAATAATGCATAGCAGAGTTGGTAAATGGGCTTTAGCCTTAACAGAATATTCTTTGACTTTCATGCCTTTAAAAGCTATGAAAGGTCAAGTGATTTCTGACTTCATTGTGGACCATTCTTTGGTTGAGCAGACTGTCATGAGTTACGTCGAAATGCAACCATGGAAATTATACTTTGATGGTTCAACCCACAGGAATGGAAGTGGCGTTGGAGTCCTTCTAATTTTTCCTGAAGGAATTCCAACAAAATTCAAGTATAAATTAGATGGTCCTCGTTGCTCGAACAATAAAGCTGAGTATGAAGCGCTCATTGTTGGACTTGAAGCTTTGTTGGAATTGGGGGCAACTAGAGTCGAAATTAAAGGAGACTCAGAATTAGTGGTCAAACAAATTACAAAGGAATATAAGTGTATAAAGGAAAACTTGATGATATACTTCGTCATAGTCAATAGGCTACTAAGGAAATTCGAATACATGGATATTCAACACATACCAAGAATAGAGAACCAAGAAGCAAATGACTTAGCACAGTTGGCTTCGGGTTATAAAGTTTCTACCAGGAACTTTAAGGATTTAGTTGAATTAAGGGAAAGAGTTATGGCTACTAGATTCACACCATCGAATCTGGAAAGTATGAAATTAGGATATGCTGAGAAACAGGGATTCGAAATATTAGCCATAAATACTTTGTCAGATGCAGATTGGCGAAGTCCACTGAAGAGTTATTTAGCAAACCCAACTCTGAATGTGGATAGAAAGACAAAATACAGAGCATTGTCATATCTCCTCATGGGGAAAAAATTGTTTAAAAAGACCCAAGAGGGCGTATTATTGAAATGCCTAGGAGAAAGTAAGGCATACTTAGCATTGTCAAAAGTCCACAATAGGGCATGTGGGGCACATCAAGCAGGCCAGAATTCTACACTCAAAGATTGCATAGACTTTGCTAAAGGATGTGAGGAATGTGAGGAATGTCAGAAACATGCAGGGATTCAACATGCCCCTGCAAGTGAGTTGCATTTGATCATCAAACCATGGCCATTTAGAGGATGGCCATTGGATTTGATAGGAGAAATAAATCCTGCTTCATCCAAAGGACAGAAATATATCTTGGTAGGAATAGATTATTTTACCAAGTGGATCGAAGCTATACCACTAATAGTTGCTGATCAAGAGGCTATTATTGAGTTTATACAAAAGCACATTATCTATAGGTTCAGATTGCCAGAGAGCATAACCACAGACCAAGGCTCTGTGTTTACTGGTAGAAAGATGCAAGAATTTGCCCAAGAAATGGGGTTTAGATTGCTAACGTCAACGCCATATTATGCTCAAGCAAACGGTCAAGTCGAAGCAGCCAATAAAGTGATAATAGGATTAATCAAGAAGCATATTGGCAAAAAGCCAAGAAACTGGCACAAAACTTTGGACCAAATATTATGGGCTTGTAGAACATCTCCTAAGGAAGCTACTAACACTACGCCTTTCTAACTCACATTTGGTCATGATGCAGTGTTGCCAGTAGAAATTCATCTACAATCAGTTCGAATTTAGAGACAAAACGAAATCCCAGCTGCATTATATTGGGAAATGATGATGAATGAATTAGTTGAGTTGGACGAAATTAGATTACATGCATTGGAAATTTTGATGAGACAAAAAGAAAGAGTGGCCAGAACATACAACAAGAGGGTGAAGAAAAAAGTATTCATTATTAATGACTTAGTTTGGAAAGTCATATTGCCCATGGACAAGAAAAATAATGCATTAGGTAAATGGTCACCTCATTGGGAAGGACCTTTTCGAATATTAAAAGTATTCTCAAACAATGCATATGAAATCGAAGAATTGGTGGATGATAAGCGTATCCTAAAGGTTAATGGGAAATATCTAAAGAAATATAAGCCACGCCTGCAGGAGATTCGAATAGTAACAACGTAACCAAGATATTATAAAGGCCAAAATGGCAAGATAAGATGCCAAAATGGCGTTGTTCGAATATTACATATAAGAAACCAAATTGTAGTCAAATAAACACTAAAATTTAGAAATAAGAGTTATTTTTCAATCGGTTGAAAGTGCTTCGAAATGATTCAAGCCTCTGCTGAGCGAAACGCCTGGCTCCTTCCAAGGTTGCCACTTCTCCTTTAAGTTGTTCTGCAGTTTCCATTTCTGCAAGCCCCTGGTTGAGAAGCTCTTCGAATTGGTTACCAGCAGTATTGGTTTCGAAGGCTATTTGTTGTTCTTTAGCCTCCTTAACCTTCTGTTGAAGTTCCAGAATCTGCCTTTCCCAAAGAAGTATGGACTCATCTCGAGCCTCATAATCAGTTTTCGCCTGCTTTAGATGCATAGCTTGATCCTCAGCTTCTTGAGAGAGTTTCGAAGCTTGTTCGTAAGCAGCATCCATTGCAATGCGTTTTTCTTGAACCTTCTTGGCAGCAGATTCATCTTGGAGAAGGTAACCAGTTACGTTGTCCAGCAAAGCCTGAAGATCGAACAAGAGAGTACTAACTGGCAAGGAGCAGGTAGCAAGATTGACCTTTGTAAGCAACTCCTTCATAGTATAGCAAGCAGTACTATCTTGTTTGAGCACTTCGAATATATCCACATTGAGAATTGTTTTCCTAATCTTATTAAGAAGTACAATTCTTTCATCTGTGGGAAGAGGATAGCTGGTCGAACTTGTGCCAGCCCTAGCAAGTGGGACGTCCCTTTGAGCCAACTTTGCCTTCATGTACCCAATAGGGTCATTTCATCTCAGGAGTGCAAGCTCCTCGTCAGTCATTCGAGACAAAGAGGATTGAGGGAGTTCCACACGTAGGGGAGTCACGTCCATTTCAACCTCCATGGGTTTGTTGGTTGCATCACCATCCCCTTCATTCGTTTCGTGCTCATGATCTTCTTCATCATCATCCAAGTCCACCACTTCGATGCCTTCCTTTTCGCTGCTATTTGCATTGGACTCCGTCCCAGCAGTCGAACCATCATTGGCATCCCCCTCCTCAGACTCTTCGTCTGCAGATTCTTCGTCTCTTTGGCCAGAATCAGTTTTCTCTCCTTCAGTTTGAGTTTCCTTTGGGTCCTCTTGAAGAGTTTCAAGAGGGGACTTTTGAAGAGAAGCTCTTTGCAAATCCTCTGCAGATGTTTGAAGTGGTGTTTCGTTTGTCTCTTTCAGAGGAATAGAGGTGCCTTGATCATCCTGCTGCTCAGAAGTTCCAGCAGGAACCGCCATATTGGAGGAACCTTTATTCTGTACAAGGTTGCTGGAATCTCCTTGAGGAGAGGAGTTGAGTGGAGCAGCAGCTTTGGATGGTGAGTTCGAAGTAGTGGAAGCTGGATTCAAGATGTTCTACAAGGAGCAAAAGAATGTTAAAAACATGCACCAAGGTAATAAGAAATTTTTATTTTCAAAGAGATTTAAAGTTCGATTTACCTGTGGACTCTCGGAGGAGAGGTTACTAGCTATGCGTTCCAACATTATGTTGGAGGTCGAAGGTGGAATTTTGGATTTGGGTGAGGGAGCAGCATCCCTGGAATCTAGTCCAGAGACACTAGTTGGAACGGTGCTTTTCAAAATATCTTTCTTCTGCTTCTTCTTCGAAGCAGTTGTTAAGTTTCCTCCAGCCTTGGGGTCTTCCCCAGTGGTGTTTGATTTCCGCTTCTTGGGAGTAGTAGGAGGAAGTTTGTTGGTCTGAAAAGATTCAAACAAAGAGTTAGATGCATACCATAAAACATGAGTGAATTCAAAACATCAAGGCTAAGTGATTACCGTTGGAGTTGGAACACTGGTTGTTGTTGGTATTGTTGTTGTTGTTGTGGTTGCAGCAATGGTTGTTGTTTCGGGTGGAGTCACTTTGTCAGTAGTTTCGATAGAGGCTTGAGAGGCGCTCCCTTCTTTCGACTTCGAGGCGGCTGTCTTTATCCTGATGGCTGAAAATCGAAATAATTAAAGCAAAGGTTAAAGATATGGAAAATGAAAAACGTTTGGGATTTTCCCAAGCATTCGCACCTGTGCCTTGATCAGATTTAATTGACATGGCAGAAAGGTCGTATCGAAGGTGTCCTGGGAAATCATGAAGCCAGTGTCGAGCCCATGTCACAGTCTCAGATGGCTTTGGTTTCCTTTGAAGATGTTTGAACATCTCTTTGCAAGTGAACCACCAAGGATATGGGGGAAACCAAGCCAGAGCCAGTTCTGAGGTAGGTAGTCTAGGAAATTTAGGTGGATGCATTTCGAATGCCAACCTATACCTATCCTCAGGTGACAACCCTGAAGGAAGTTTTAACTTAGAAACTTTTTGTTTGAATTTTTCCTTCAAGGTCTCAGCCGCTTGATGCACAGTGGATTCCAAGCGTGTGGGGTCATAAGTAGTTTCAAAATAATTTTGAAAAGCTTTAATCTCTTTGGCATGAGTAAACATACCTTTCTTTGCTGGTACCTGCACATCGAAGGCATCAATTAGTTTATGTTGAATTGTAAGTGTATCGAACATATAAGTTTGATAAAACTTGGTCCACCATTCCAGAAACCCTTTAGCTGTGAGATGGGTAGGTTCAAAGGTTATTAGCTCAAACTGGGCAAAGCCTTGGTATTGCTCTTGCTGTATTTTGGATTCCCGTGCCTTGAAAGTTCGCCCAGAAGTAATGGCACTCTCAGTTTGAAATAAAGGTTCAGGAATTAGTTGGCATAAGCCAAACTGTCTCGAAACAAAATTTGGCTGGTAAGCGAAAAGAAAAATCTGATTCTTGGCAGGAGTTATTCTTGAAGAAATGAGTCTAGGCATCAAAAAAGCTCTCCATACATTCTGAATCTCCTTGCTCTTGATAGCTTCCGAGAGAGCCATGGTGAACCAGGAAGGTCCATGAGCCCTCGAAGCAAAAGGCACCATGCTCTCTTCGAACTTGTGCCTTTTGGAGAATATCATGATGTACTTCGAGAATAGGACTTTGAAGTCGTCTTTGTCGTCATTTGGGGTTAATCTTCGAAGCCTAGTGCCTTCGACTATCCTATCAATTATCTCAGGGTCTTGTTCATCAATGGTGTTGGCAGTTGACAAGGAGGGTTCGAACATGGCATTTAGCCATAGCTGAAGTAACCAAAAAGGGCCAGCCAACATGATATTCTTGGAGGTATGGGATTTGAGGCTCGAAACAGCTGACCTCAGGCTTTCATAAAGGTCAACTAAGAGCAGTTCACTTAAGCACACTCTTCGATTTTCATGCAAATCCCTAGCTAGAGGAATAAACCTACTGGCTACCTGTAGGGATCTACTGCAGAAGACGTATCTTGACAGCCATAGGGTTAGGAAAGCAATGTGTTCTACGTCAGACACATTGTCTCCCTCAGCATGGTAGTGACTGATAAACTTGGAAAAACTTGCTAGCTTGACTTCGAAGTCAATTATGCTTGAATGTTCTTCGTTGTCGGGGATATATGTTTCTCCTACTGGCGATAGCCCAGTGATGGCCGCTATGTCGAAGAAGGTAGGGGTAATCATTCCACCAGGGAGATGGAAAGTATTATAGGTGCTGTCCCAGAAATAGAGGGACGCGAATAGCAAAGGGTGGCTGTAAGTGAAACCAGGCTTCGACAGCTTAATCAGGTTGTAGATACCTAATTCTTCCCATTGCTGGGATTTCTTAGCTTCTACCTTCTTGAACCAGTTTTGATAAGCAGTATCGGAGGTGGGGCAAGATCGAAACGGTTTAAAATTACTTTTTACATAATCTAATACAAAAGGGTCCTTAGGAGGAACAGTTGGATTTTCTATGGTGTTTGAGCCAGAAGATTCTATTGCCTTAGGGGCGTCCATTTTGTTAAACAAGGGTTTGAAACTATAGCAAGCTGGGAAAATTGTCCTGGTATCTTTTAATATTTCAAAAACCGTAAGAGGGCCCATTAAGGCTAACCTCTTACCAGCAACGGTGGTAGGAATGAGTACCTGTGATGCATACAACATTTCTTTCTCCTTTGAGATCATCTGGGGAGCAAGAACGGATTGACCTTGGTGAGTGATAACTTTACTTTCCATGGTAGTTCCTGCAGTTTTTCCTTTCTTCTTGGAAACCTTTTTGAGTTGGGATGAAGTAGAAGAAGACATTTTTGAAGGATGTTGAAAGCTTAGGGTTTTTGGCGAGAGAAGGAGGGTAAAAGATTCAGAATGTGAAAGCAAAGAAAAAGACTAAGTTGATGATGTTTTATAATGTGGAAGTTTAAGCATCCACTGAATAAGGGTGTGATACGTGGAAATCATGGGTTGGTGTGATGAAGAGGTGGCGTAAAGTTAACATGGGTAATAGGCGTGATTTAAAGATAATCATTGTTTGTAACTGCACCATACTGTGAAGTGGCTCTAGGCGGTTAAGGAATCCAAAAAGTGCTATGATTGACGTGACTGGAGTCAAATTCATTAAATGCTACGATGATTCGAAGGTCGCCTCAAAATCTTGTGTAGATGTTTAAAATAAGTATTTCTCAGAAAGATCGAAATACATATTTTAAAGGGGCATTTTGTTGGCTGAAGATTTTGATAATATTATTAGAAGCCAAATAAGTTGAACGTTTCGATCGAAATGAAACAAAGCGTCATGTTTCGAAGTAGCAGAAGCAGTGTTTCGAATAAGCATATCAAAGCTTGGAGCTTCGAGTGGCAATTATGGGAACATATCTAAAGAAGTCTCGAAATGACAACAAGGCTGTGTCTGAGAAGTGCGTTCGAAGCGGAGAAATACCAAATCATTTGAAATTCAAATGAAAGCGGGACATTCGAAGTTTGAAATTTATGTGCCGGAGCATTTGGAGACACGTGGAAACAAGAGAGAGGCGTTGTTCTGCATGTTCTGAACATGGCATAATCCTATAGCAAGACCGTTATGGTCGAATTAGTATAAATAGAAGTCTTAGTATTAGGATTTCGTGTGTCATATCTATTGTACTAAACACTCAGTAACATTCAAATTACCACATGGCAAGGGAAACGAATGCAAGAGCAATGTACGTATGATAGCACCACATGTTTATGATTTAATGAAAACCTTTTATCATTTCCAGCACTTTCCTTTATCTTTTTGCCAAATACCATTTACAAGTTTTCTTATTTAAAGTCTTTTATTCGAAATCTTTTCATTAAAGCCTTACATTTTAATGCTTTCTTTACATTTCAAACACTTTACATTTCAGAAAACTGTCATACTTTTCATGCCTTTATCTTCAAGTTTTATCCTTCGAACGCCTATTTTTACTTAACGTCATTTTACAGATTTCTTGCATTAAACGCTTTCTTCATATTTCGAATCTTTTACGTTCCAGAGCATCTTTTACATTAACTGTTTTTATAATTCGAAGCCATTTACTTGCCTTTTATGCAATTTTACATGTCTTCACAATTAACATTTATTCATGCAAGTTAGTTTTGCGCACATACATTTTGATTACACCTTTAGATCTTTAAGAGAGAAATCGAAATAAGCCAAACACCTACACAACACTCAAATACCAACCATGAATATCTGTTCGATCATGAGAGTTACCCTAATGACCAAGGAATCCTAGGATCAATCTAGTCGATCCTGTGAGTTACCAGAGAAATTAAATAACAGTCAGTAAGTTTATTCGATAGTTTGGAAGACTAGCGGTTGTTTACCAGAAATCACTAGAAACAATACCCGGATTTGGCCAAACATAAGATAGGACAGACAGTATAGTCATGTTAACTTTAAGGGAGTAATACCAAAAAAAGAGACATGAAACCCCCCACTCAGTGGAGGCCCCTTTGACTGTAGTGTTGTTTACCAAGTAATCGGGAAGATGTGCTGCTTTCGACCTGAGAGCCTGCTGAAATTGAGGACCGTAGAATACCTAACCCATCTTGGCCTTTTAGGTGTAGTGTGGAAGCTATGATGGAGTAATTCGGAAATAGCTGTCACGCGATACTATGCTTGGACGAGTTTTTCTTGAAAATATTACTAATTATCGAGTTAATTGGGAAGTTGGTAATATCTGAAGGAAGGATGTAGACTCTGGGAACCTTTAGAACCTTGTTCGGCAAGTGATAACTTTTAGACCATACCTTATGGGTAATACCTTCGACCTCATGCTCGTTACATTGAACCTATGAACCATATGTTTGTGACCTTGTGTGTGATTGTTGCATCATGCATTCATGCACTCATAAGCATATTTTGAAGATGTTCTATTTCAAGGGACTTAAAAGTTGACTATTTGTGAAAATCTCAGGTACTTTTTTACTATGGATTCTAGAAAAAGAAAGACTGGAAAATACAGTTCCAATGATCCCAAGATAGATGAGATAATGAGTCTGATTCCCGAGATTGAGTGCTCTGCAGGTTTTCAGAAGAAGTATGGGTCGATAATTTCTCTCATAAAGCTTAGGATGAAGGATGGTATTCTCTCGACCTTGGTCCAGTTCTATGATACGATGTACCGATGCTTTACTTTTCCTGACTATCAGTTGATGCCTACACAAGAGGAGTATTCTTATCTACTAGGTCTGCCTATTATCGATCGTATTCCTTTTACTGGTTTTGAGGGTGAGCCAAAACCACATGAGATTGTTTCTTTAATCCATTTGGGTAAGTCTGAGGTTGAAGCCCACATGACTACTAAAGGAGGGATTAGAGGATTACCAGCTCAGTTCTTATTGGAGAAAGCTCCTTACTTCGACAGGATGAAGAGTACAAATCTCTTTTGAGGCCATTTTTGCTCTACTTGCTTACGGGTTATTCTTATTTCCTAATGTGGACAAATTTGTTGACATTAATTCCATCAGGATCTTCATGATTGAAAACCCATTTCCTACATTATTGGGTGATACTTATTACTCTATTCATCTTCGAGATTCTTATCATGGGGGGATGATTATCTGCTGCACGCCTCTGTTATACTGGTGGTTTACTTCTCATTTGCGTCAGTCTGATGTTTTATGGGATATCAAGAAGGAACCCCATTGGGCTCCTAAGATCATGACACTTACTCAGATATTATTTGGTATCATCGGGCTTATCATGATGTAGAGATTATCGACAGTTGTGGTAGTTTCCCCAATGTACCTCTTCTTGGTACAAAGGGAGGAATTAACTACAACCTTGTTATTGCACGACGAGAACTTGGATATCCGATAAGGGATAAGACAAATAGTATTCATTTGAGTAGTTTCTTCCTGAAAGAGGGAGAAGACCATATGGAAGCCAGGGCGCAGATTGCAAGGGCCTGGCGTCACATTTATAGGAAGAGTAGGAAGGACTTGGGACCTAGGGGGATGTTTCTTTGGAGCCTTATCTTCGGTGGGTACAAGCCAGAGCTATTCAGTTGAAGATACCATATTCTCAAGAAGCACTTATGCCTGATTTGTTTGTGAAGACCACTCCTCCCCTATTGGATGATATGGAAGAACTACATCTTGTTTAGTCAGGATGCAACATGAAAAGGAAGCTTGGAAGAATAAGTGTCAAACTCTAGATATTTCCTACTGAGCAGACTTGAAGGAGAAAGACGACTTGATTGAGATTCTTGAGAGTCGGGCTGTAGAGACGATGCAGAGGCGAGGGGATTTATTTTCCCATAAGCCTCAGTCAGGTTCTAGTTGCTCACTCCCTGATTCAGGTGATTGGAAGGAGGTTGCCTACAGATATGCGAAAGAGAACCAGAGGTTGAAGGCTCAGATTGTCAGACTTACCGGGAAGCGTCAGCGTATAGAGTGATCTCCATCAGCTTTGCTTCTTAGGATTTTAGACTTTATTTTCATCTTGTACTTGGGATTATTGAAACTTGTAAACCATTTTGAAGTTATTATAATAAAATTTTCCAGTATTTCAAATGTGTTATTACTTTGATATTTGAAAATTGTCTATAAATCTTTAAGTCCCTTGAAATATTAATAATAAAATAAATCATGTGCATTGCACATTGTTGTACCCCAAAATTTTTCCTCTTATTTCTCAAGAAATCTCTCATAAAATCTTCATTAATTCAAGACTACACAAAGTTTGATCAACTCAAGACACCTCCTCAACACTGACAACTCAAAATTAGGGTTTTAGTTTTCACAAGGAAAAATGGAATTTCAAGGCTTCAAATGACTTTCATGGATCATTAGGAATCCTCAAGATTTCTCATGTTAAGTTTCAAGTCTTGGATCACAAAATTGCTCAGTCATTTGATCAGATGACCTAAAATCAGTTGTATTGGATAAAAAAGTCAATTGTGGTCAATTTGCAGTCAAACTTCAAGATTTTGGATCCATATCAACATTATGAACTCATATATGTCATTTGATAAATTTTGGATCACAATTCCTCAAAGAAATTTGATCAGAACACCAAAAAGGCAAAATGGTCAAAATTAGGGTTTTGATTGAGAAGGCTCAGTTCTTGACTTTTAACCAAGAAAATGACTTGTTGGTTTAAGACATGATCTCAAGGATTCAAATGCACCATCTTGACCTAATTGCATGGTTCAAATCACCTCTCAATATTATTGGATTGACAGATGAATTTCAGTCAACTGATGAAAAGTCAACTGTACACTGAAAAGTTAAACTTTGACTTTTTGATCAAAATCAAGTTTCAAAGATCACAATTTATCAAGACATGTCAAAATATGAAACTTTTTCATCAAGAAATTGAAAAGTCAAAATTATCTTTGAAAAGTCAAAATTCTTAGACTTAGAAATTTTTCTAAGTGTTGGAAAGTTCACATGTTTTCATAACTTTGTGCTAAATTTCTACCATGATGCAAGATGATTCAAGGGAAACTTCCAACATGAAAGTTGTAGATCTTAATGAGATCTAAAATATTTTAGGACATAAATTTTTCTATAAATGCTTGGATTTCAAGTTATGAATTTATGAAGACATGTCCATGAAACTAAAAAGACTTAGTGAAATTTTGCCCTAGTTAGGCAGGATTTTGACCTAACTTCATGGCAACTTTTCACCTAGTTCCAAATTGAATCTTCAAAAATGTCCAACATGAAGGTTGTAGGGGATGTTACAAGCTTTCCAAAATGTACAAGAACTCATTGAGATCATACTTGAGCTAAGATAATCGAAGGCAAGAAGTTAGGGTTTCAAACTTGTTTTTCAAGTCATTTTCATGATGAACATTTGATCCAATCCATAGCCATGCTGAATAATCCTCACTTTGCAGGCCTCAAACTTGTTTTTCACTCCATAATTAATGGTTTACACAACTGATTAAAAGATGTATATATTTTTACTTTCTATTTTTCAATTTACTTTTTAATTAGTATCAAAATTTTAAAAAATTTACACTTTTTGTTTTGATATAAAATTTATTAATAAATGATAACAACTCATATGAATTCTACAAATGTGATTTATATATTTGTTATGAGATATAAAAAAAATTATTAGATAGAGAAGATACAAATTAATAAATTGTTTCAAGTTTTTTATTATTAAATTTTTATATTAAAGACAATAACAATTTATAACAAGTTATTCAAATTTTATTATTTACTTTTTATCATTTATATTTTTTTCTTCTAATTTTAATTCAAAATTTTATATTTTTTATTATGTAATATTTCAACTTCACGTTTTTACTTTTAATATAAAAATTATAATAATATGTTTTAAATTAAAATAATTATAAAGAATGTTATTATAAACATGATCTGTGTATTGTATGGGTGTACATTTAATATTAATAAAATTAATAATTTTTATTTATTTTTAAGTAATGATTGTCTTTTTATTTATAATATTCTTAATTATTTATTTAAATTTTTCTCTCTTCGATGAATAATTAGAGACAATTTTGATAAAATGATAATTAATGTTATCTTGAATTTTATAAATGATAATTAAAAATAAATAATTTTTTACTCAAAAACGACAATTAAAAAAGAACAGAGCGAGTAATTGATTATGAATAGGGTTGAAAATTAATCGAGTCGTGTTGAACTCGTCTCAGTTTGACTCGCCTTGTTATGAATTGGTTCAGTTTAAATATCGATTTAAGTACGTCGCGAACTTTTTTCCAGCTCAAATTCGACTCATCAGAAGTTTACGAACAACTCGGTTCAACTTGTTAAGTTCAACTCGCTTCCTTCACAACCTTAAAATTCATTTTTTAAGTCTATTATTTGTATATATTTGATATTATAAGTTAATATTTTTGGAAATAAAAAATATAGAAGTAAAATTAAAATTATAAGATTATACGATGTTGATTTTATTTATATAATTATTTTAAAAAATATTTTATTCACTTAAAAATATAAATTATCAATAAAAATTGTTATATTAAAAGAAAATATAGGACTAAGATTAGGAGAAAGTCTTTATACCTACTCTTAGAGATAATATAATTCATCTTATATATAATTGAGTTGATTCATAAATTTAACAAGTCGAATTATATATAATTTAAAGTTCGACTCATTTAATTAACGAATTTAATTTTAAACTCATATTAAACTCATTTAATTTATGAACTTAATTCAATTCATAAGTTAGTTCGATTCATTTTAAGTCTTAATTATAAAAGACACTTAATTGATTATATAACAAAAGTTCAGTCTATAATCACTCTATAATCACGTAGTCTTTATAAAATTGAATTTCATATTGTAGTCTTTTATTGAATTTCATATCTGGAGTGAAACCATAAATATTTCTGGACTTTGCGTTTAGATTTGAACATAAACATTTATGGAAAACTTGTCTATAAATATTAGTATTTATTTGTTTTATAATATGAAAAGCCAATACTCTATATCTATTCTATAAATAAAACAATTCAATCACGATTAGATGTATAATTCATGTTCTGTTGAAATGTTTATATGGTGTATGTCGAATACCTTTTGTATAGGTTGTAAGCTGTATTCGACTGAGTCGAATACATCAGATATTGCAGTCTATCGAAATCATGTTTTGGACTTTAACAATTTGTGTAATTGGGTCTGGGCATTGTTTCCCTATATAAAGGACTGCTGAGTTTGTAATCAAATATTAATATTCACAGTGAGAAATAATTCATATAACAAACTCTCAATTCTCTCAATAATAATTCTTCTTCTTCTTCTTCTTCTTCTTCTTCTTCTTCTTCTTCTTCTTCTTCTTCTTCTTCTTCATATAACAAACTCTCAATTCTCTCAATTCTCTCAATAATAATTCATAAGAAGAAGAAGGTGTGGGTTGCGCAGATGAAGGTTATTTTCAGATTTCAAGATGTTGTTGAAATCTTGAATGATGAAGTATCAGAACTAGAAGCAGATGCGACGAAATCCCAGAAAACCGCACACAAAGATCAAAGGAAGAAAGATGGTAAAACACTGTTCTTGATTCACCAGTGTGTGAATTTTAATGTATTCGAGAAAATAATTGAAGAAAAACAACAAAAGGAGCTTGGGAAAAGCTAAAAACCTTGTATGGTGGAGATGAGAAAATGAAGAAGGTGAAGTTTCAAACACTAAGGAAGCAATACGAGATGCTTCAGATGAAGGAAGATGAATCAATCTTTGCATATTTCTCAAGAGTTGTGACGCTAACAAACTAGATGAAGGCATGTGGTGAAACGATTACGGATTTGCAAAAGATAGAAAAGGTGTTGAGATCTTTAACTGCAGATTTCGACTATATTGTTGTGACAATTGAAAAGGCCAAGAATCTATTTGATGAAGTTGAAAGAACTTCAAGCTTCATTGGAGGCTCATAAAATGAGGTTGAAGCAGAGAAACTCAGAAAGAGATAAGGTGACTGAACATGCATTGCAATCAAGATTCAACAAGAAAGATGGAAAAGAAAAGTTGAAGCAGCGAAAGAATCTTGCTGGTGATGAGAAGTCAAGCAAGAATACTGATTCCATCGAGAAAGGTGTGGATAACAAGTATTCTGAGAAAAAAGTTGACACAAAAGAGGTGCAATGTTACAATTGTCAAGGTTTTGGTTACTATGCTAGAGACTATCGAAGAAAGAAAGCTGCGAGGGCGAAAGATAGTGATGAAGCTCAATATGCACGAGCTGAAGATAGTGATTCAGATGATGTATTGTTGATGGTAAATACTTAGTCGAACACTGAGAAAAACAACATGTGGTATCTGGATTCAGGATGTAGCAACCACATGACTGGCAATAAAAACTGGTTTACGAGGTTAGATGAGTCAGTCGAAAAGGTGATAAAGTTTGCAGATGCAGGCACATCAAATCAAGTGGTAAATGAGATATTTCGATTATCAAGAAGGATGGTCGAAAAGCTAATATCACTGAAGTACTATATGTACCTTTTATGACAAGAAACTTGATAAGTGTAGGTCAATTACTTGCAAAAGGCTTCAATATGAAGCTGGAGAAAAATCATATGAAGGTATATAGGGCTGATGAGAGGCTAATAATGAAAGCACCATTGGCGGAGAACAAAATGTTTAAAGTTGAACTCAACACATCAAATCACAAATGTCTTGCTTTAACTACAGAAGAAGACAAGAACTGGCTATGGCATCACAGGTATGGACATCTAAACTTCAAGAGTTTATGCATGCTAAATCAGAATAGGTTGGTGTTTGGGTTGCCGTATGTAAAGGAACCAAAGTAGATATGCGAGGAATGATGCAAAGCAAAACAGACAAGGAAGGCGTTCAAACATGACTTTCCCGTAAAATTAAAGCAAAAATTGGAGCTGGTTCATTCTGATGTGTGTGGACCCTTTGAAGTAAAGTAAAATGGAGGTAAAAGGTATTTCCTTATTTTCATTGATGAATTCACCAGACATATGTGGATTTGCCTTATTGAAAGGAAGAGTGAGGTATTCACACAGTTCAAGAAGTTCAAGTTGTATGCCGAGAAACAAAGTGGATGCAAATTTAAGAAGTTAAGAACTGATGGCGGTGGTGAATATACTTCTGCTGAATTTGCTAGAGTTTGCAATGAGGAAGGTATAAATCATGAGGTTATTGCACCCTACACGCCTCAGCATAATGGCATAGCTGAGAGAAAGAATAGAAGTACACTAAACATGATGAGAAGTATGTTGAAAGCTAAATATATACCTAAGAGATTTTGGACTGAAGCAACTTCGTCGGCAATATATATATTCTAAATAGATGCTCAACGAAGAAGATGGTCGAAAAGATACCACGTGAGGCTTGGACAGGGTCGAAGCCAAATGTGAGTCATCTTAGATTTTTTGAATCAATGTGCTTCATACATGTACCTAAATAATTGAGAAATAAGTTGGATGATCAAAGTGAAGTCATGGTGCTCATAAGTTATCATTTGACTGGTGCATACAAGTTGTATTCTCCAAACAAAGATAAACTAGTGATCAGTCAAGATGTTCTTGTAGACGAAAGAAAAGGGTGGGAGTGGAGTCAAAGTTCAGTTTGACAAGAATCAGACACAATCACAATTGTGTTTGATGAAGATGAACAGAACGAAGCTTCGACAAGTCGAAATGAGCAAGGTGGTACTTCAACAAGTTGAAATGAACAAGGTGATACTTCAACTAGTCGAAATGAAGAACCACCTGTGAAAAATCAAAGAAGGTCGACAAGAACGAGAACTGAGTCGACCAAGATAATTGGGTATGAAAGGTTTCCAGATCAAGCAGTCGATGTAGATGGTGACTTAATCGAAAAAGCCATGATGATGGCTGAAGCAGAACCAATTGACTTGGGCGAAGCCTTGAGCAATTCAAATTAGTGTGAAGCCATGAAAGAAGAACTTAGAGCTATTGAGAAGAACAAGACCTGTAAGCTTGTCGAAAAAACCAACAAGAAACTAATCGATGTAAAGTGGATTTACAAGGTGAAACGAAGGCCAAATGGTGAGATTGTGAAGTATAAAGCAAGACTGGTGGCCAGAGGTTTTATACAAAAACCTGGTATTGACTTTGACGAAGTATATGCGCCCGTTGTGAGGTTAGAAACAATCAGAATTGTTGTTTCGACAACAACATATAGTGGATGGAAAATGCATCAATTAGATGTAAATTCAACATTCTTAAATGGTCCATTGGAAGAAGAAGTGTACGTTACTCAACCACTAGGATTCGACGTCAAAGGGCAGGAGTCGGAAGTATATAGATTAAGGAAGGCTCTCTATGGTTTAAAGCAAGCTCCTAGAGCTTGGAATAAGAGGATAGATAGCTTCCTGATTGACGCATGTTTCATAAAGTGTGTCTCTGAACATGAAGAGTATGTAAATGATATAAACAGTGACAACCAAATCATTTTATGCCTTTATATTGATGACTTACTTATTACAGGAGCTGACGAAGCTGAGATAATAAAGGTAAAGTTGAAATTAATACATGAATTCGAAATGTCTGACTTAGGGAATCTCTCATATTTTCTAGGGATGGAATTCAAAGACACTGAAGAAGGAGTTTTCTTGCATCAAACGAAGTATGCTCAAGATATTTTGAAGAGGTTTAATATGAGAAATTGTAAGGAAGATGTCACTCCGTTAGAAACTGAATCAAAGTTGAAAAAAGAAACGGATGATAAGTTTCTAAGTTCGACCCTTTACAAACAAATCATTAGATTCTTGAGATATCTTTGCAATATTAGACCGATATCTGTCAAAGTGTAGGATTGTTGAGTAGATTTATGGAGAAACCACAAGAATATCATCTCATCGTATTAAAGAGGGTGTTGAGATACATAAAGGGAACTATTGATCATAGTGTGTTGTTACCAAAGAAGTCGAAGAACATTACAGATGTCTAAGTTCATGGATACACTGACTCAGATTTCAGGGGAGATAAAGACAAAAAGAAAAGTACTGCAGGTTACATTTTCATGATTGAAGGTGTTCCAATCTCTTGGAGTTCGAGGAAGCAAAGCATTGTGGCTTTTTCATTATGCGAAACAGAATATGTGGCTGCATCATATGCTGCATGCCAGGCAGCATGGATCGAAATGCTACTTGAAGAACTCAGGATAATGGAACTTAAGAAGATGAAGCTGTTTGTCGATAACAAGTCAGCTATAAACCTGGCGAATCACCCAGTGTGTCATGGTCGAAGTAAGCACATAGAAAGAAGGTATCATTTTCTGAGGGATCAAGTCAACAAAGGGAAGCTTGAGATAAAGTATTGCAAGACAAAAGTACAAATGACCGACATATTTACCATACCTCTGAAGAAAGTCAAATTCGACGAGTTAAAGAAAAGCATTGAGATGAGAAGTCTCGAGAACATAAATTAGGGGGTGTGTTAGATGTATAATTCATGTTCTGTCGAAATGCTTGTATGGTGTATGTCAAAAGCTTTTGTATAGGTTGTAAGTTGTATTCGACAGAGTCGAATATAATATATATTGCAGTCTATCAAAATCATGTTTTGGGCTTTAACATTTTGTGTAATTGAACCTGGACATTGTTTGTCTATATAAAAGGCTGCCGAGTTTGTAATCAAATATTAATATTCAGAGTGAGAAATAATTCATAAACAAACCCTCAATTCTCTCTCTTCTCTTTTCTTCTTCTTCTCTTTCATAAATCATCTTTCTTGAAAACCCTTTGTTCCAACAATCACATCCATCTATAAAATAGACACATTTAATAGTACTACATATAAATGTGTGATTTTTACTTAGTTATGAAAGGTGTATATTACAAGTTGATTTGATCCGTCGACATCTTTTATAACTATACATTATACTTGCATGGCTATATGGGAAAGAAAGAAAAGAAAACATTTAAACTTTAGGTTTTATTTTGTAAACAAAAACATTTTAGTTAGATTCATTTTTGCCTTTTGTATTTTCCTTTCAAAAATATGGCCGTGTTAAGTTTTTGAATGTTACGTGCGATTAATTATTGTTCAATTGTGGCAAAACAAAATCAACTCTAGGATCAAACAATCTAAATTAGAATTTTAGACTTCCTAAATTTAAGAAAAAGAACTTGTATTTTTTTTATTTTACTCATACATATATAATATGTCAAATTTATAAAACTATTTTTTAAATTTTACTGAAAAAAAAATAAAGGTCTTATATTATAATGGTCATATATTGAAGTTCATTAATAGAAGTTTTTCTTTTTATGTTTGAAAAAAAAAACAAGAAAGTTTATTTTGTTAATACTCATTTTGGCATTCAATATCTCCACAAATACTCAAAAAATTTCCACAAATATTGTTCATTGCATTGGGAAATACTCAACCACCATTTTAGTGCCTAGTGGTGGCTACCATAGTCATTTTCATTAATGTCTTAATCTATCATGTGATAATTACTATATTTAGATATGCCGTGTAAGATCTTGCTTGCCACTGAAAGTCACAATACATAGAATATAACCTTCTAATTTTCGAATTATGTCTCTTAGTGCTATGATGATCTAACTCTTATTTAAGGCCTGCAAATAAACAATCAATAAACCTAATGATGTTTAACTATTTATTAAAAATATGCATGGCAATGGGATGGGGAATTTTACAAAATATGTATGTATATTTTATAATAATTTTAACTGTTAATTTTTTTAATTAATAATGTAGAGTGGAAATTGGGTGTTCTTGAATATGTTCCTCAATCTTAAAGATTCAACAAACAAAACTACATACAATTGCATGAGGACATGTCATGTGAAACAGCAGCTTCAACTCACCAAGTCTACCTCATCAGAAGAGCATATTCTATTAGAGCTTATTTTTGAACTTTTGTCAGAGTATATTCCTTGCATAAAATTGGTAAAAAATGACTCTTAAGATGTGAAATTGGAATTTTAATAATTTTATTAGGAGTAATAAAACCGATCGTTTAGTGGATTTTTGTTTAATTTGTGTTAAATGTTTGGTTCGGTCTATTTAATTTATATTAGATAGATTGACCAAGATTTTTAACTTAACCTTACTAATTTACCTAACTCGTTTAATTTATTAAAAAAAAAAAAATAGTTTTTCATTCATGAGTATAACTCAAAATGATGGTTTTTTTTTATGAAAGGGATTTGTTTATTTCAAGATTTGTTCAATGTTGTTGAGTTTTTTTATAGAGTTTTATATTATGGTGATAATTTTTTTTTGGGATTTAATTAATAAGTTCTGATTTATATAGTAGATTGATTAATCTGATTTCATAATTTAAAATGATGATTTATTAGTCAAATCTTATTTCTACTAAAAATAAAATTCGAGTAATATCCAAACGATTCGTCCTTAATAGAAATTTCTTTCACACTAAAGTCTGAATATTTGATTAGTTGATTTTTTTTTATTAGACTTGTTTAATTATGTTGAGTTTATGATGGTGACATTGTTGCTATTAATTATGATCTTGAATTTGTTAATTAGTTAATTAAGTTGTTATATATATATATTATAT